>SNQJ01S0009228.1:175353-187206 GCA_010110895.2 Picea sitchensis | reverse complement strand
TTCAAGATTAGCAGCTCGGTGAGACTGAGAATGATTTTATGATATGGTCCTTGAGGCTGAAATTAAACATGAATTCTGATATGTGATGAACTTCGATTCGGTACCTATTATATTGATGAAGCTTTTATGTGTTGAGGATTATATTTAGGAAATATGTTGAGAAAGATTATACTTGATTATGCTGAACTTTCAATTGAAAAGACAGAGAGACCAGAGAAAGAGGATTTATTTTGATCTTACATGGATGGCCGGCCAAGCATGGGAACCCAAGTCATGGCTGAGGGGTATACAAGATCATCACCAAAGAACATGTATCCCCCATCTCGTCCTCCTCCAGAAATACAGTGACCTATCACATTCTTGATGAGGCCTTGTTTTGCCCATTGAGATGGAAGACTCGCCATACCACTGCCAAGACCCAAAACACCATCCGTGAGTGCATGGGACGCTGCCGAAGTTCCCTGCTGGTTATATCCACACCTGTCACAAAAAACATTTATGAACATGACTGACCACCTCGATTTATTGTTATGCCCATCACGATCAGTAAGGTCTTCACCTAAAACACTTTTTCCATTTTCTTTTTCTACATCTCCCACACCAGGAAGGTCTATCAGGCCTTATTAAAATATGTAATGACATTTTCTGGATAATGAAGGATATCTGTTATCAGATTCCATAATTCAGTACTTTTCACAGTTTTAGAAGTTGTTTGAAAGAAATGAATTCCACTTGACACAAACAAACTAATTAAAAGAAGCAACACATACCCAAAAACAGAATTTGCTGTCAACACAGTCTTATTGGTGAGCAAGGCCCGAACACTGTCTCTAACAAGGACTCCCATAGAATAGCCATGATCGGCATACTCAACATCATAATCACACTGTTGAAAAGCTCCTTTGGGGTTGTGATAATGGCCACTCCCTGCCTGCACAACAGCACACAGAGGATCCTTGCCTGGCACCAGGGAGTCTTTCTTTGGCTTGTACAAGGGATGTGGTCCCTGCACAAAAGACATAACCTTCTCATATTGTCTCAAACTGCAGAACCCAAGATAGAATGAATTCACGAAATAATAAGTGTTCACTGATGACCCAAAAAGCTTAGAATGCAGAGAGTCAAATACATCCATTACAGTAACTCAAGGAAGTGCCTAAGACATGTCCAAGAGAGAAATACAGAAAGACAACTTCAGAACATACAACAAATCCAGCGCATGATGCAGATGCTAACAAGTTGAAAACAACTTTCATATGCATCAATTGGGTTCTGTCAAGCACCATGAATTCTACCTCAACTACCATGTCGTTACCATGCCAAATTACTCAAATGAAATGAGCAATGCCTAGACTGGCCTAAGCTGCATACCTTGGCACAACTGGTGCCTTGAGCATCACACTTGACCCATGTGAGGTCACTACCACTGTCCACATCCAGAAAATATGGCTTTGAAGGATTCCCAACTAACATAGTAACGTAATACAGCCTGCAATTCCACCATATTCAGTTGCATATTCTAAAACAAACTATGAACTCAGAACTGAGAATGAAATTCTGATAATCTTCTACATTACCCATATGGGACAACGTTCCCTTTGAGAGAAAAGATGGCAGTTTGAACCGCCTGCAACCTCCTGCCAATCCTGTTGGTGTCTCGGCTCACAAAGGAGGCCTTGGAGCCTTCTTCTTCATCATCAGCTGCTGGATATTTGGGGTGGAGACGGTATACGTTGGCCTGTTGAGAGAAGCACACACAGAAGAGTACAGATACAAGGAACAAATTTGTGAATAAACTCATGTTGATCTCAACGGTTTAAGATGCCTATACAATGCAGTTATGCCTTCCAAATGCCTATAATCAAATTTATAATACGCGGGCGAGAGAGAGGTGGGGATATCCCCATCACAAACAACAATTTACCTCCTACTTGAGTAACAAGGGATTCAGCCGGATACCTTTTACAAGTCTTCTGCTTCTGCTTTTTGGTTTCTACTTTTTGGTCAGCTTGCAACCCTTTGCTTTTTCTATTTCTTGGTCATTGCCGAGTTGCTTCACATATGGGAAATTATGTCATTTATTTATTTGTCAAGATAGAGTTGTCCTTTATTAATTTGACCACGTTAATATTTTATCCCATTTTATAATTTAAAAAAATTAAAAAGGATGTTAAAAACAGTGTAAGGAAGGTATCTGTTATAATATTTTGGAATAACTTATTTATAAATTTAAGATTTAGTGATAAATACAGTTTGAACATTTATAATACTTATAATAATTAGTGAAATATTATTAAGTTTAACTAATTAGTAAAGAAAAAGTAGTAAAAAAAAATGGTGAAATATTTTTATTAAAATTTAATTTTTTAATTAGTAAAGAAAAATGGTGAGATATTTTTATTATTTATTTTTTTTAAATATGATATATTTAGTGTCATAATATAGTAGAACCATCATAATTGTTAAATTGAATTAAATGTAACATTAATTATATAATATAATATGATTGAATTAATGGTACATGTTTAATAATAAGATTGAAGAAAGCATCTTATATTATTTTTCAATAATAATTTAATAATTTGTATATATACAATTGTTAAAAAAAAAGATTGCATATCTTATTTGTCAAGAGAAGTTAAGTTTACTGACCCAATTTGTAAAAATGTAAGAATACAATCATTATACGAAAAAAACTCAAACAAAACTACAACCAAGTATTTAAACTTCTTCAAAAATTATAATTTAAATAATATTAAAAATATAATAATATACCTTTCAATATCTCAAAATAAAATAAAATTATAGTTTTTTTTAAAAGTTTATGTTTATTTTAAATATTTATAATGTTGTTGTTTATAGTTTCTTAAAATCACTAAAGTTTATAATAATTTATACAATATTTTAATAATTTTTAAATTTATTATTTTATCTAGTAAATATAAGTAGGTAGAACTATTAATGAAAAAATAAAAATCTTCATATATTTTACAACTTTACATTTAATGATATACTAACTAGCATACCCCTAAGCGGGTGAATGAGAATGCCTAAATAATTTAAGAGAAATTTTTATATTAGTGTTGTTAATTATAATTACAAAGATATTTCAATTAAAATGATTATCCCTTTTAAAAAGAGAGAGTGTAAATTTTTAGATTCAAAAACTTATTTATATATAAAATATCTTTAAAAATGATGATGGAATTTGAAAATAATATGTTTTGGTGGATAAAAAATGTAATAATAATATTTTCATTCATGGATTAAAAAATTATAAAATAATATTGGGTTGTTGTAAAATTTTATATTCAAATGTAAGATTGTTAAGATTGGATGAAGATGAACAAATCAATTTGGTTTATCTAATCTTATGAAAGGTAAGGAAATACTTATTTAAGTTTAAAATTGTATTTCTATATGAAAAAATCTTTTAAAAAGAAGTGTTTCTTAATAACCATACTTTTTTAACTAAAAAAATATAAATAATGTTATATTAATAAAGTAAATCTAGTTAAACATAAAAATATTTAATTTCAAGACAGATTACATATATAAGATATCTAATTTCAAAACAAATTACAAATTTTAAATTAAAGATATATAATTTCAAGACTAATTACAAATCTGGAAAAGAAAAAAAATACACTAATGAAGAATATTTTTAAAATATTTTGTTTCATGATATTTTGTTTCATGAATATTTTAAGAATCTACGGCAAGGCAAGCTACAAGTGTGTAAAAAAAGATATTTAATTATAAGACAATTTACAAATTTGAAAATAAAGATATTTAATTTTAGAATAAATTACGATGGCTAAAATAAATATATTTAATTAAGGGAAAATTACAAATCTCCAAATAAAAATATTTTATTCCAAAGCACATTATAGATGTAAAAAAAAAATGTAACTATATTTAATTGTAAAACAAATTACAAATGTCAAAATAAATATTTTTAATTCCAGGAATAACAAATCTAAAAGTGATCCCATAAGTTAAGGAAAAAAATCAAATCTTACCTAATCAAAAACTCATTATTATGTATCATTAAATTCAATTTATTTAAAAATACTCTCATAAGATTGAACCTTGCCTAGCAAAAAAACTCTTTATTCTTTATCATTTCAATATATTTGGAATTTTTTTTTAATTAACTTATGTATACATCCATTATAAAATAGTTTAATATTTCTAATTGAAAAATATAAATTAAACAATAAATTTTGATTAACTTATGTATACATCCATTATAAAACCATTTAATACTTTTAATTGGAAAATATGAATTAAATTTTAATTTATTTATATGTATAAAGGTTACTAAATTAGTTAATATGATTTTTTAAAACAATTACACATTTTAAAATAATATCATAATTTTCACTTCTTATCATTCCTTACTCATAAATTCAATTCCTTTAAACACTATAATGACAAAAATTATATACTTAATACAATTTATAATTTAATTATAATGATAACTAATAAAATAAAAAAATAAAAATTCAATTATATATAAATATTCAATTATATTTATAAAAAATTATATGAATAAAATTTATGCTATAAAATATATAATTTGAAAAATGTTGGATGATTACCATACTCATCCAAAAATTTCATACTACATTTTTTTACTTTTAATTTGGTTTTTTCAAAAATCTTTATAAAATTTTATATTTCATATGTGATATGATAGTGAAATTGATTGTGATAAACCAAACCTCTAAACCAGAAGTATCACAAAGAATTAGCTAACCACCAAACACACTGAGCATGCATAATGTATAGACACATGCATAATGTATAATAGAGTAGGGTATTAACACTTTAGTGAATGAAAATATTAGTTTTATGTAAATTATGGGTAAAGTGAGAGTCCTACAAAATGTACTTTATTTGAGAAATTATGTGATATTGTTTTTTAAAGAATGAAAATTTTAACATAATCTCCTCACTCTAAAAACAATTCACAAATGAACATAAAAAGAACCACAAGTACAATGTCATTATTAAATATATATATATATATATATATATATATATATATATATTTCATTTAAATTTAAAATTTTCTCACTTTCAATTATATTCTTATCATTTAGACAAATACTTTTTATCAATCTTATTTCTTTGCATTTGAACAGGAAAAAAAAAATACAAATTTTTTTTATCTACTCTCATTCCACTTCTTGTCATAGAGTTAAGGGAAGAGAAGACTTGAGAAGTTGGAAGATTGAACTTACCTTTGAAAGGTTTTTTGTTGGGAACCACAATGAGGTTTCTTACAGCTCTCATTGAAGATGTATCTTAAAGAAAATTTCTTCTTTTACCTTATTGTGAACATGGAATAAAGAGTCACGCTTTAGGGAGTGCTCCAAAAATTGTTCTTACACTCATTATTTTGCTCAGCAGACTTACCTAAACTAATAAGAAATACCTTCAACAAAATAGATTATAAATATTGCAAGCACTATCACAAATTACTGAAATTAATAAGAAAAAAGAATTGACATGAAAGTAGCTTGAAACAAATGATAAACTATTTTGTAAATTATCTTTATTAAAATAGTTATTTTTAATATATAAATGAAATAAATATCTTCAAATACTTAAATTGCAATTTGATTTTGTAATGTTATTGATTAAGATTTACAATTTCATTAATATAAAGTAAAGCTCTTAAAATTTTAAATAAAAAATACAAGATTTTTTTTTATTAATGATGAAAAACAATACAACACAAATGGATGTTTTTGAAATTATAAATTAGTTTAACCTATCAAAACTTTTAGTTAATTAAAAACTCAAAAAAAAAATATTGTAAAATTTGAATAATGGTCAAGCAACATATCTTCTTTAAAAGCATTGGTCTTCATGTGAAGTGTCATTTACAACATAAAACAAAATTCAACATTACAACACTACTAAAACCATTTTTTCCTATTGGTTATCAACATTACAACACTACTAAAACCATTTTTTTCCTATTGGTTAAAAATAGGTTCTAATATGATTTGCAATCAAGATGTGTACACTTCTAACTTTCATATAGAGAGGATTGAACACTAACCAATGAGCTCATTGCTTACCTTTAAGTGTGAATTCATGCACCATAAGAAAAGGAAAGGTTTCAAAAGCAAGTACGTTCTAAAGAGCCGACTCTTTCCAAAGATTTTGGGGCCTGAGTTCCATGGTTTTGAGCTTCGCTCTAATCCACTTTTACATTTTAGAAATGATTTTAAATAACAAAACAATGATTTACCGCAAATTTATATATTAGATTCCAACCATAAAACATTTATAGAACAGATAATATCAACCAAGCATTGAAAATTCTGCATTTTTTTTTTAATTATACTTAAAAATAAAAAAATAAAAAATTACTTCTAAAAATTTGCTTATTATATTAATTTATGATATATATAATCAATATTCAATATTTACATAATATATTATTTTGAAATTATTATACAAACTCATGATTTTTTTTTTTGTAAGTAAGAAGTATATTATATTTAGTGCCTGCTAGAGCTGAAAAAGGTTCCAAAATACAAAATGAAATTAATGAAGTTATCGACTACCTCTAAATGAGGGAAACCAAATTCAAAATTTTAAAATTTCAATTCACCACCTTTGCATGTTTGTTGACTCCATAAAACAAGCAGTTCCTACTACGCCACCTGTGCCTAGAGCCCAAAGAAACCGGATGCACAGCAAAAGAGAGCCAGACATTACGGCTTTAAAAGCTCAGCCACGCTCCGGAGGTCCTCCGCCTACGGCTCACTTCTGTTGATCTAGCTATCGTCCGCATTCTTTTCGCCTCACGCCCTTGTTCCACCGCCGCCAGCAGTTCGCTTCCTCGGCTTACCGTCACCGTCGCGATTAACGGTCCGGCACACCTGTTTCAGGGAGTGCTGGTCCGAGGGAGTCGGCCTGGATACGGTCGAGAGGATTTGTGGTGAAGGTATAACATTATTCCTCCGTAGCCTCGCAAACGTAAACTTGAGTCCGCCGACCTTCCTCCGAAATTCAAGACGAGATCATACAGCCCATTTCTCTCCGAAAAGCTCATCGTCGGTATTACCGGTGACGCAATGCTTGCTTCTCCGGCTTCCTCAGAAAATTCTCCGGTACCGAGGATCCGTGGAAGGACATGGTCGCAAAGAAATTGCATCCTCGGAGACGTTGAATCGAAGTACCTACATGGAGAAGGCTACAGGATGGATTGAAGATCAGTATGGCGGCGAGATCGAGGGTGTTTAGACCGCATAAGAGGTGGTGGCGCTTTGGGACAAAGTTAGTGGGTGGAGGAGTTCACAACGGGAGGTGGAGGGTTTTTGAGAGTAGGTCTCATGGGCTTCTGTGGTGAGCCATTTCTAATTCCTTTCTTTCATGGTGCAAAGAATGTGTTTCAGAGCGGAGAAGGGAACCGAGTTGCATACGGTGGAAAGGTTCTTGAAAGCATACCGGTTGTGTACGCGACGCGAAGGAAGTGGTTCCGCAAGCAAGATGGAATACCAAATACCACGAGCCAAGCCATAATACATTAATATGATAGCAGGCATTTATCCCCTCGACTTGAATTCATCATGTATTAATTTAAACGCTCTTTAATCCCCGGATGAAAGAAGAATTGCCGGTACGGGTCATTATCGGTTTCGCATAGTCTCTACTTGTCCGTCTCCGTTTCGCAATAATGGAGTCCATAACACCCCATCCGAGGATACAAACTCATGATTTAATATTTTAAAATGTATACATTTATTTTAAAATTAAATATTTATATTAATTTATGATATATATAATCATTCAATATTTATATAATATATTATTTTTTGAAATTATTATACAAACTCATGATTTAATAATTTAAAAATGTATACATTTACTCCAAAATTGCCTATTATATTAATTCTATGACATACATAATCAATATTCAATAACATTTTACATATCATATTATTTTGAAATTATCATAAACTCATATGATTTCATTATTTTAAAACATATTTATTAAAATAGTAAACATGGTTAAAGAAAATTATTATATTAATGTATGATATATTATTTTGATATTATTATACAATATCGATATAATATTTTTAAAATTTACCATAAAATATTAAAATATTAAATAAAATCATTATAGTAATGTATGATAGATAATCCCCCGGATGGGGTGCCACGTGATAAACTGGCGCCATCGCTGAATTGCTGCCTGACGCGAATATTAATGCATCCATCATGCATTATCCCCTACCATTAACACACCATGATCGCCAGCTCATACCCAAGCGATGAGCTCCAAGCAACGCATTTGTGGCACCAAAGCATCTCAACATCAAGCTGGCTATGGCGCACATGCTTCCTCCTCCCTATCACCTAATTGATAGAACGTGCTATACCGCCCATAAATACCATTCCACCGGAGGATTTAAGGTCCCATTTAAGCTCTGAGCAGCAGCCCATTCGGCAACCCCGCCATCCCTGCATTCCAATTACGCCCGTATAATGAGGAAAGCCATAGGTGCCGCTGGTACACGGTCAATCTCGACGAGACGTACAAAGTTTGAGCGTACCGCCATAGTACGTCCATCCTATAATGAAGAAACCATTTCAACGCATTTAAAACGGCCTTTGAGGATTTTGGCGAGCTATCCCAAGCTCCGCTCACAGCCCCGCATAATTGAATCCACCCACCGAAATTTTACCTTTGACAAAGCCCCCGCCTGTAAGGCCTCTAAACAGTCTGCCGTTCTCGTATACCTCCTCCTCACCACCGGGCTGTCGGCGAAGAGACCCCCTCCTGCGTAACCCACGAGCGCACCCATCTTCAACCACCGACGACATGGAAGTAAAGATGCAATAGAGCCCATTCACCCCGCCCATTCTATCGCTCAACGTATCGTATGCCCACCTTCACCCACTGGGTACCAGCCTCATCTCGAAACAGGACTGCTACACAACCGTGTCTTCCTTGTCGAATTGGATCACCACTGACATGTTTTCGCCCACTAACCTTCCATACGCGAATGCCCAAACGCGGCGCAGGACGACGAGCTTCCATGAAAATGGCAACATTAATCGAGGAGCCATTGTGCCAAAAGGTTCAATGATGTTCTCGATTAGGAGTCTCTTTCCTTTTCTGTACTAAGCTTTGGTTCAGTTAGTTTTTTAGTTTTCTTATAACTAGTTTATAGCATACAGTTTAAACTTAATGGATAAACGTCCTGGTTTCCTTCGGGCAAAACTGCACTCTGATAGTTGTGTTTGCTTGGCAACAAATGGCATAGAATGCCCAACCGTCTCGGTTTCCTACTTAGGCGAGACAACTGGCATCACAAACAATTATTGTACCTTGATTATGATAATATAATAGTTCCATCTTTTACTTGAAAAAATGTATAATAAATAATCAATAAGATATTTTTTTAATTAAAAAGAGGAAATGTGCCTTTATACTATTTGTGAATGAGAAAGAGAAAGTTTAGAAAATAGTACTTCACTTTAACTATTATTTCTCAAATTTCATCAAAATTTGGGTTAAATCAATAAAATTCTTCTCGAAATCGATATTTTTCAAATTTCATTAAAATTTGGGCTAAATCAAGAAAAAGCTTAAGTCTCGATTCGCCTCGAATTCGATTCAGCGATTTGCACATTCATAGTGCAATGAAATCTGGGGCTTTCAAAAAAAATTCAATGGTGTTACCCATGCTATAAACAAAGTCCATGGACTATATTCTCTAAGAGTGATTAACGCCTCGATTGTGCTAAGAGTATTTGAAAAAATATGTGTTTCTATTGTTGGAATTATTAATTTACCAATACACCCGATTTATTAATTGTTGAATCGTTGCTTGCCTTTGGATTGCTCATGTTGCTTTTTTCTCATGGAGTATTTCTATAAACTGTTGTCTAATTAAATTAGTATGGAATAGCAAGCGCAAACATGAAGACAGTCATGAAGAAGAATCCCATCAGCCCATTGACAATTTAATATAATTTAATATCGAAATCCATAATCCATTAATGGGGTTTTTCTAAATCGAAATATATAAATAAGTTTGGTCTTGATTTTTACCCATTATTAAACTACTATTAGGTCTTACCCCATTGCAAATTTTAAAAATATTAAAAATAATTATACATACCCAAGAAAGATAGCATGATTTTGTTTATAAAAAATAAAAAGTTAAAAAAAATTGATTTTATTTTGGAAAGTGATTATGCCAAGTGAAAAAAACGTATTCATGATATTTAAATTTCATTATATACGATTCCGTCTATCATTTTTCCTAAACAGAAGAATTACGTATCCATGAAAATAGATTTATGAATATTTTTTGAGGTATGAATCTCTATAGCGAAAAAAACACATTTAAAGAAATGATTATTGAAAAGAAATAACTCTGCAAAGTGAATAATCCATTCGGTCTCATTCAGTCTATAACATAAAACGGAAGGAAACAAAATCATTGAGGATTAGGATCAAAAATAAAATAATCTTAGACACCGTTCTATCTACAAAGAGGAAAGAAGGGACTTTGCCGAAGAACAAATTCCTCACCGCACCAGGGGTTGAAGAAAATTGACATGATAAGCTTAAGACAAAAAGATAATGGCCGGAAGACAAAAGCGATAGGAGATTGAAAGATTAGATGAAGAATTCTATTTGAAAATTTGATTTTAATTTCGTATAGTTGACATAGATTCCAAAATTAATCAACTCTGACATCCAAGGATCCATTTATTTTTCAGTATTTCCCTTGGCAAAACATTTGTCCCAAGATTTTTCAAAACATCTGTCAAATACATATGGATCAATGAAGATGATGTTCTTTTTACACTTCCTCAAAAGTCTATAACCTTTTCTATCCATGATCCTATTGTCTTCAATCTAGAAAATGCTTTCTAATACAAAATATGAGAAGTTCATATCATCACAATATCGCTAACAACTAGATTTAGAATATCATATGTGTACTCCTGTCTTTAGAACAAAAAGTAGAACAAAAAGTATCTATCTGCACCGACTATAGATCCTTCTATATATTCCTTGAAAAAAAGTCATCCAATAAAACAATCCAGAGCTTTTTTGGAAAGTGAATCTACTTCAAAGTTAAATTTCCTGTGCACATGCATATATTTGATTCCATCAAAACTATCTTTTAATCTCATGATTTTATCCTTCGGGGCATTTAGATATATCAGATTCAGATTTTCTTTGTCATTTATCCAATCAATAGCCACTTTCGAATCTCCAGCCACCATCATCTTATTTATGGATAAACTAGATGCGAAGTGTTAGAGACCCCATAATCCCATGATCTATGCTTTCATATTGTTTCCTTCACCACCAACAAAATGAACTTTGAAGAAGTGATCAGAACTAATTTTAAGAAAAATACCAATACCACATAAACCTCCAACAGTTGCACCATCAAAGAACCCTATAGGAGTATCATTAAAATAGACTGGATTGAGAATGTATTCCATTTTGTCATTTTCACAAGCCCCTATGAATTCTTTAAATGAAAGAAGGATTTTAATGACAATTATGGAATCATGTCTGGGCCAATTCTCAAATAATGTTTTATTCATGTACTTCCAAATGCCCCATAATACTAGAAAAGAAACATGCTGCAACTTTGTGTTGGATTACTGAGAGGGGGGGTGAATAAGTAATAGCGTAATTATAATATTTTTTCTCCAAATAATCCAAGTGTTATATCAATGTAGAATTATTATCCAATAATGAGCAATAAGAAATGAAC
Source organism: Picea sitchensis (assembly GCA_010110895.2). NCBI lineage: Eukaryota > Viridiplantae > Streptophyta > Pinopsida > Pinales > Pinaceae > Picea > Picea sitchensis. Next base: position 175,423 of record SNQJ01S0009228.1, on the reverse strand, counting down.
AATCACACACATACACAGTACACCAGTGTTTTACGTGGAAACCCAAATCGGGAGAAAACCACATAATGTT
>SNQJ01S0009228.1:163872-175343 GCA_010110895.2 Picea sitchensis | reverse complement strand
CATCCATTTCTACTTATTATCAACCATGAAAAGACAATAATGAGTCATCTTTACATCAAACAATCTTGGGTCCATTACCCAACCTTTGTGCTACGGGGCTTTCTTCAAGGGTTGACATCAATGACAACCAACCTTAATCAACACTTTGGATATGTAGTGAACCATTGTAATATATTATCTTCTAAAGAAGAGGAGCTCCAAGCTTCCGAAATCTTCAGATAAATTAGGACATCTTTCCAAATAGATTGTGAAACCTCACAATGCATAAAGAGGTGAGAGGTCATCTCTTCATCTCTGAGACAGAGACTACAAGCTAAAGGCCCAATCCCACCCCTTCTCCTATAATTAGCACCAGTAAGAATACAGTCCATTAAACAAAGCCACATGAAACAAATAATTTTACCTGGGATATTTACTTTCCAAATAGCCTTATACCACCATCTATTATTATCCAAAATATTAATATATTATAAAGATTGATATGCTAAATTGGCAGTTACAGAACCCTTCGCTCTGTTCCATGACCAAACAAGCTTATCTCTTGAATTATTAAGAGAGATTCCACTAGTTCGCAACATAATGAGAAATTTGTTCCACTTCGTAGCCATCTCGCCTGACAAACCAAGGTGATTAGCCTCAAGCCAACATTGATTAGTTCCAGCACCATTTGGGATAGCCGCTTGTGCTAAAGAGAATATATGCACATTATTTAGATGATGTATTAGAGGACCCAAGAGACCGAATGACGTATTACCTCCAATGAAAGGATATAACCCAAGAATGACATGTTTGCCACATCCTATCGACCAAGCTAACCATCGCTTAATAAGAGGTAGAGAATTCATGAAATATTTCCAAATAATAGAGGCTACCGGGAACTTACATTCATTTTTGCGCAACCAAGAAGTCAAGTCGATACCTTTAAGGTATTTCTTTTTTAGCACTGAATTCCACAATCCTTTTTTGAATAGCCCTTTCCAGCATGACTTGAAAGCTAAAGACTGAGTGAACCAATATAGATTACGAATACCCCAACCACCATATTCCTTTGGCTTAGCGATATTTTGAAATTTGGTTAAGTGGAAGCATGTAGATTTTCTATCACCTCTCCAAATGAATTTAGCGATGAGCTACTGGATCTTGTGGAGGATGGAGGAAGGAATCTTGAAAAGACTAATCCAGTACACAGGAAGGCTTTGTAAGACAGATTTTGCTAAAATAAGCCTGCCTCCCATGGAGAGCCAACTAAAGGACCAGTTTCCAATTCTGTTCTCAACTTTTTGAATCATCCATTTCCAATCTACCACTCTGTAATTGTTAGGTTTTAAATAAAAACCCAAGTATTTCATACCTTCGTCAATACTAATAATCTGTATATTAAATGTTGACCGCAACTTTTTCTCCAGACTTGAATCAATATTTTGTGCAAGGAAGCACGACTTATGGCAATTAACATCCATACCTGTGGCTAGACAGAATTTTGTGAAAATAGATTGAAACACCATCCAATCCTCGAAATTTCCAACGCCTAATATGAGAACATCATCGACAAAAAAAAGATGAGAGATGATAGTCTCAGAAGCAACTTTGATGCCATGAAATGTCCCTGCATCCACAGCCTTTTTCATTAGTCTGCTAAAACACTCAACAACAAAAGGAACATCAATGGGGAGAGAGGGAACCCCTACTGTAAACCTCGATAGCTCTTAAAGAATTCCGCAGGGGAACCATTTATCAAAACTTCCATGTTTACATTTGTTACACAAGCCATGATCCATTGAGCAACCTCCCATTTTAATCCAATTTGAATTAGTAATAACTGCAGAAATTGCCAACTCACTTTGTCATATGCCTTCTTTAAGTCCAACTTAAGTATAATTAAACTTAACTTCTTTGACTTAGTAGTGTGTAAACACTCTTGGGCTATCCCCACAACATAAAAAATCAATCTATATTTAAGGAAGCCAAATTGTTTGGAGGATATACATGAGGCTAGTTTGTCTTTCAGTCGGGAGGAAATGACCTTAGATATAACTTTATAAAAAAAATTACAGAGGGCTATAGGCCTGAAATCATGGAAGGATTATGTCTTTCTCACCTTAGGAATTAGGGAGAAAAAAGTAGCATTGAGAGCACCCAGAATATGACCTGAACATCTGGATTCATCAAATGCCCTGAGAAGATCCTCCCCCATAATGTCAAAGAAAGTTTGGAAGAGTTCCTGAGTCCACCCATCCAGGCCACGGATTTTATCCTTTGGCATTCTACTAACAATTTCCTCAACTTCCTCTAAAGTGACTAGTTTACCTATCTCATCTCTTTATGCATCATTGAAGAACCTGGGCACATCCTTGAGTACTTTAATCTGATTGCAAGTGTACCTTGCCTCTATTGCACTGAACTAGGATTTGAAATGTTTATATGCAATCTCCTTAATATACTTTTATGTAGATTTGTAGTTTCCTTCCTCGTCAGCTATATCCCAAATTGTATTTTGACATCTTCTTTGAGAAGTGAATTTATGAAAGAATTTTGTATTTTTGTCACCCTTTTCAATCCAAATTTCTCGACTTCTGAGCCTCGATGTGGATTCTTCCATTTCTAGAATATTATCCTTCCTTTGTTTAAGGGACCTGAGGAGGTTCAACTCTTCCTACTCTAACACCTGAGACAGACAAGTCTTGMAAATCTTTGACATAATTTGTTCGATGTGAAGAAGTTTTGAGTGGAGTTGTTTCTTTTTATTTGTCTACCAAAGAACGACAATTTTTTTTAAGTTTCTCAATTTTGCGCACAATAGATGGRTAGATGATATATCCGACCAATTTTCCATAGAATGCCAAGTATTCCTAAGAAGGGATGTAAAATCCGAATMAGATATCCAAGTGCTATTGAATTTAAAAGGAGGGAAAACTTTATGAGAAGACTTCTCAATTTGTAGGCAGATCGTATTATGATCCGATATGGTGGATTTTATAATCCAAGTTCTTGTTTTACAATGACTACTGAGGAGGGTTTCATCAATGAGGAACCAATCTAATCTTTTTGAGATAAATATTTCTCCATCTCTACCATTCCTCCATGTAGGATCCATTTGGATCGGTTGGAGGTCCACTAACCCAATTGTTTGTAGGATATTAGAGAAGTAGTATGCAAGAGGGTCATTTCTAGCCGAGTTTCCCCACACCTCTCGGCCAGAAAGAGTAAAATTAAGATCGCCCCCAACTATAAGTCCATCTTCACTCAACAATCCAGACTCCAAAAGGGGTTGCCAAAAACTTTCCCTTTGTTTATATGGCGCATAACAATTGAGAAGTTTCACCTTTTTAGCAGAATGTTTGAATCTGCCCTCTAGATATATACCTACATTGGTGTCAAATGCAGACATCTCAGCAAATGCAAGGTTCCACCCAGCCAATAAACCACCTAAATGACCATTTGGGTCCAGAGAGACACAGTTTCACATCGGAAAACACTGAAGAAAAAAAACTTTATCCTTTTCACCATCCACCAAGGTTTATTGAAGGAAGACAATATCAAGATTAACCCGCTTTAGAAGAAATTTGAGGGATGCAATTTTAGTGGGTCCCTCAAATCCACGAAGATTGAAAGAAAAGATTATCATAAGGGAACGATAGAGGTCGGTTGGCTTGCTCTAAGGGCTGAGATGGGAGCTCTATCAGAATATGAATGCAAAGAGACTGGGAGAACGAGATCTAGAGAACAGTTGGGTTCTACAATAACAGGGGATAACGCTCCAAACTATGCCAAATCGCCTTCAACATCCCCAGGGGGTTTCTTTGGAATATGGGGCTGAGACTTTTTCCTGATTGTCACATTGGAACGGGATGAAATGGAAGAAGGGTATTCCAAAGAAACCTAACATATATTTATTACATGTTAAATTTTGATAAATCGATTGAGGTTCAAATCCCTATTATTGGGAGGAGACACCCAAAAAAATCCAACCATGATAAGTGTTGGTGTGGTCCAGGCCCGGTGTGATATCCGGTGCAATATCCGAGTGATTTTGACGACTTAGATGATAAGGGTTGGTAGACCTAGCAAACAAAAAAATTATTTTATTTATTACATATATAATTTTTAAAATTCAAATTGGAAAACAAAATACATATATTTATCTAAATTAAGTAATCAAATTATTATATAAAAAAAATTGTTTATTTCATAAATAATAAAACAAACTTTATATATCAATTTCAATTAAACATTTATATTAAATTAAATTATCATTATAATTATATTTTTAATAGCAATATCTTTATTAAAATGTAAATGGATACAATATGAATTATATCCTTTAATAATTTTTTATAAAAAAATCACTTCTATATATAAATAAATATAAAGTCTATATGGTTGTTCTTATATATGATTATTAAGGGGTTTCAACGATTATTAGTCCCTGCCAAAGGCGTAGAGGGACTATAGCGATCGATAATTCGTTGACTTCATATTAATTTATCTTTTGGCTAAAAATATTTTCATAATATCTATTGTTGGAGCTAGGGAACTAAAAACATTGATTTCTATATAATAAAAAATACCATATCTGTCATGATCTGATTGGATAACAGATTGGAGGTCTTATTGCCAGCTTTGTTATTCCCAATGTTTGATATGTTAGCATATCCAAAGTTTTTTGATCATATACGATCTTTCTGAGTTGTTATTTCTTGAAATGTTTGGATATCCAAAGTTTTGAAGATAGATAGTCAGTTTTTTATAAGTTGACTTCATATTAGTTTGTCCTTTGAATAATGTTTTTTTTCTTACATAGGCTCTATTGTTCGAACTATTGTTACTATTTTTTTTTATTATTGTTATAAATGTTTTTTTCGTATGTAAGAGACCTGCCACACTGCATTCTTTCTTAAATGTTTACAGAGCAGTTCTAACAGACTTAAATGTTTACCTAACAGGATTCACAACCTTAAATGTTACAATACATTTACATAACAGGATTAACAGGCATGTTACAATACATTTTCTTCTGATTTTTTTTTATATGAAATGTTCTTTGCATTCAATGTGGGCAATATTGTTCTTCAGCGGCATTGTTGGTTCACTGGTTCATGCTTRCTTCTTGCATGTTCAYTGATTTCTTATTTGCCTGTTGTTGTTGTTGTTGTTTGCCTGTTGGTCTTGTTGCAGTTTGCACGCTTGGGGTTCTGCAACCGCGATTGGAACTGCCCTTCTATCGTTCCCCATTGACAGACGGTTTTGGGTGTCGTGTTTATTTTCGCTTGCTATTTGCAGTTTGCAGGTGGGAAATTTGACTACTGGGTATGGCTGAGTCGAAATCCTCTTGCAGAACATCTTTGTATGTGAGGAGAATATATGATTTCCTTTTGCGATGCATCACTTTTGTTGTGATGGAGGTAGGTTATGTGTCGAACATTGGCCTTCTGTCGTTCTCCATTAACGAGCGGGTTTGGGTGTCGTGATTAGCTTCGCTTGCTATCTGCAGTTTGCAGGTGGGAAATTTGATTGTTGGGGATGCTTAGGTCGAAATCCTCTTGCAAAACATCTTTGTACGTGAGGATAAAATACGATTCCCTTTTCCTATGTGTCACTATGGTTGTGATGGAGGTGGGTTCGTAGAGTGAATCTTGCGAGTTCGAGGAGTCTGCGGTGGAATTGTAGATCACGAAAGTTTTGAGTGCAAGATGGATATCACGGAACAAGAAGCAGTCGAGTTCGAAAGCGCCAACCCGAAAACCGCGGCCATAAAATTGGCTAAGTATGGAAAGGAACAATGGCCAGTCAGATTCGTCATGTGAGGATATAGATGGAGATGAAGATATGTCAGCCCGCCAACCATGGAACCCGCGATCATAGAAAGGTGACTAAATATATAACCAGAAAGCGAGAATAGACGGGAAGAAGAAAAGGGGAAAATGGTTAAGTATCTCACAGAAGAAAATCTATTGTTCGTTTATTAATGCCAATATTTTCGAACCCCTGGTGAGTTCTCACTAGTAAAAGCATAAATTGCAGATCATGAAAGTTCTTCGGCTGCAAGATGTAAATGACGAAACAGGGGACATAAGTGTTGGATATCACAAACCCGGGACCCGGTGGCCAGATAATTGGCTAAGTTTTGGCCAAGAGAGAATTTTGGCACCCGAACCTCCACCATATAAAAAATGATTACCGAACTCCAACATCGCCCCCTCTTCTGTGTTACACATTATGCATTCAAATGTTCTGAGTGATACAATTTGACCGTCAGAGCCTCACGTTTTCTGGGGAGACCTTGTCACCCTATTTTGTATCCTCGTGTTGGTAGGTTCACGAAATCTCCAATTCCTAGTCATTGTTTCTTGTTCCTCCCATCCTCGTACTTCTTTCCAAATATGCAACACCAAAGGTTTAATACTAAAACACCATCATGCAACAACCGTAAATATCGTCATTAATAAGAAAAAGTATCGAGGACTAACCATCCCTACAGAACTTGTCCAGAAACACGCAAAGAAGATCTTGCCAAGTAATGGAAAAGATATTACAAATTTCAATATATTAGAGAAAACAAGTCTGGGCCAACGTTTCCCTATTCTATACTAAGACACTTTTTCGATTGTGGGTTCCTGGATTGACGGCCTCAAAATTGTGTTTCGAATCTTCTGCGACTTGCAAACAGTGCCCGGAGTTCCGCGATATACAATTTGTCCGCTGGAATGCCCCATCACAAGCCCAACCACCCATCATTTTTTTTCTTTCTATTGCTTATGGATTTCAACAAAATTTGCGAACCGAATAGGATCCTGCAAATTGGAAGATGATTTACATTTGGACCAGAAATAATCTATTAATATATATTAACATGAATACTATTGGAATAAATATAAAAACTCTCTTTAAATTTTCCCTCCTTTCTCCCCCTCTATTATCCCTTTATGGTTCTATATTTAGTCGCATCTCTATGATCACGATCTCCTGGATTCACAGATTGGAAGATTCTTCTTTTTATCTATATATTCACACCATGAGCCCGACCAACTGCAATCCCTTTCAATACTTAGCCAATTATCTGACCACTGGGTCCCAGGTTTGCGATATCCAACACTTATGTTCCATGTTCCATCATATACATCTTGCACCCAAAGAACTTCTGTGATCTGCAATTTATGCTTTTACTAGTGAGAAATCACCAGGGGTTTGAAAAGATTGGCATTAATAAACGAACAATAGATGTTCTTCTGTGAGATACTTATCCCTTTTTCCCTTTTCTTCTTCCCGTATATTATCGCTTTTTGGTTATATACTTAGTCTCCTTTCTATGATCGTGGGTTCCAACGTTGGCAGACCGACATATCTTCATCTCCATCTATATCCTCACATGACAAATCCAACTGACCGTTGTTCCTTTCCATACTTAGCCAATTTTATGGCCATAGTTGTCGGGTTGGCTCTTTCGAACCTTGTTGCTTCTTGTTCCTTGATATACATCTTGCACTCAAAACTTTCGTGATCTACAATTCCACTGTAGACTCCTCAAACTCGCAAGATTCACTCTACTAGGGTTCATGAATGTTTCAAAGTATCTGTTGCTACCTTCCATCCCCACTAACTTCCTGTCCTTCCTAATATACATTAATTATGCTCTTACTAGTGACAAATGAACACACTGGTACAAAATAATTGGCACTCGGTCCTCCACCATATACAAATTGACTACCGGATTCTGACATCATCCCCTCTTCCGTGTTACAGATTATGCATTCAAATGTTTCGAGTGATACAATTTGACCGTCGGGGCCTCACGTATTCTGGGGAGACCTTGTCACCCTATTTTGGATCCTCGTGTTGGCGGGTTCACGAAATCTCCAATTCCTAGTCACTGTTTCTTGTTCCGTCCATCCTCGTACTTCTTTCCAAATATGCAATGCCAAAGGTTTAATACTTAAATGCCATCATGCAACAACTGTAAGGATTTCCACTAATAAGCAAAAGTCTCAAGGACTAACCATCCCTATAGAACTTGTCCATAAACATGCAAAGAAGATCTTGCTAGGTAATGGAAAAGCTATTACAAATTTCAATATATTAGCAAAAACAAGTCTAGGCCAGTGTTTCCCTATTCCATACTTGGACACTTTTTCGATTGAGGGTTCCCGGATTGACGACCTCAAAATTGTGTTTCGAATCTTTCGTGACTTGCAAACAGTGCCCAGAGTTCCCCGATATAAAATTTGTTCGCTGGAATGACCTGTCACGAGCCCAGCCATCCGATGTTCCTTTCAATACTTAGCCCCAAGTTGGTTGTATCTTCATGACATTGTACATTTACTGTGTATCGAGTCCGCCCTACCGTTTCCCTGTTTCATATTTAGACACTTTTTTTATTGCGGGTTCCCGGACTGGCAGGCTCAGGATTGTGTTTCCAATGTTCCATGAATAGAAAACAATACCCAAATTTTAGCGATATACAGTTTGTCCACAGGAATGCATCATCATGCCCTCTTCCATGTTACACATTCTGCAGTCAACACTCCTGAGAGATGCAATTTGACCCCCAGGCCCTCACCTCTGCTGGTTGTATCTTGTAGCCCTATTTCGAAGCGTCACCAACCGCTTTCGATAATTAGCCATTCCTTACTTATTGTTCCCTGTCCCCGCCACCTTCCTACTTTTCTCTGGAAATGAAATTGGAAAGATTTAATGCTAGCACTTCATTGTGCATGAACCTTAAACATGTCATTAATGACCGAAAGGGTCTGTCGTATACAAATTGACCACCAGACTCCCATATCGTCCCCTCTTCCGTGGTACACATGTTGCATTCAAGTTCCTAGACATACAATTTGACCCTCGGGAAGTCATGTCTCCTGGGGAACCATTGTCACCCTAATTTTGAAGCTCGTCTGATGGCTTTCCATACTAGCCCATTTCATAGAATCTCTTTCGTGGTTCCTCGGGTTGGCAGGTTCATGAAATCTCCAATTCTTAGTCATTGTTTACTGTGACCAACCAAGGTTTAATGCTAATAGTTCATCATGCAACAACCGTACAGACCGCCATTAAAAAGCAAAAGCATCGACGAGACACTGAAATTTAATTAAATCTCGACTCCTTGAATTTAAATTAATTTATCTTCTCTTATTTTCTCTTTTCTTCCCAGAGACATGCATAAAATATCTTTCCACGCAATGGGATATATATTACAAGTTTCAATATATTAGCGAAAATGAATCCGCCCAGTCGTTTCTTTATTCCATACTTGATCCACTTTTTCGATTGTGAGTTCCCGGATAGGCAGGATCACGTTTGCACCTCCATTGTTCTGTTTCCTATGATGCAGGAGCATCGCCTTCCAAGTCAACAACGCAAGCGTGGAGGCAAAGGAACGACATCTCATCAAATGACAAAATTTCAAATCAGAAATTAACTCAGAATTAAATCGGGTTGTTGAGATATCTTGTAAACAACATTTTAAATATATAACTTGTTTGTAAAGTCTTACAGACTGTAAGAGATTGAAGATATGGAGTGTTGAATCTATCTGGCAATAACTGGTAGTTATTGTAATAGGATAAAGTAGGTAACATTTTTGAATTGATAGGATAGATTTCAGACAGGACGAGAGAGCTTGTAGAGCCAATCCTTAGATAGTTCTTTCATTGTTGTATTGTAACAGATAGACAGAGTAGAGAAAATGAGATAGAGATCAAAGAGATCAGTAGAGCAGAGTAGAGTAGAAGAAACATTTTGTAATTTGTTTTCATGAATGAATAGAACAGACATAATTGTCCCAAATCCTTGGACTGTGTTCATTTGAGGTATTGATGAATGAATGTTATATTCTATTTATGTAGTTTTATTTCAGTTCATTCATGTATGATTGTTCAAGAGATTGATTGTATGAAGTTGTGACGAAACTAGATGAGTTTCAATTGTTTCTCTTCTAACACTCATATGCAAGGTGTGCATCTCGAACGCAAGGAGTGCGTCGAATGAGTCTTAGAGTGACTCATAGAAGTTGAGAGAGAACAAGGGAAACTTAAACCAGGTGCAAGGTGTGCACGGCATCGTGAAATGACCGAGCGTCGAAGGACCTGAACCAGAGGAACGCCAGGTGGGCGAGAATAATTTATTTCCAAGAAATCATTCGATTTGAGTTATCGAAATCCCAAGAATGCAAGGTGTGCGTGGGAGATCGAAATCATTTTAAGGACCAAAGATCATTCGAGATAAAACTTTTCCTGAGTGTTGAGGAGATCCCAAAGTCGAACTCGTAGAAATAACAAAGGTTTGAAGCCTTTGATGATTGATAAATCTTCCAAGCGGGGAGATATCAGAAGCTCAGGAGGAGGAGTATAAGCCATCATATTGACCTTATTCCAGATTTTCGAGTGTTGAGGAGATCCTAGAGTCAGACTCATAGAAATAACAAAGGTTTGAAGCCTTTGATGATTGATAAATCTTCCAAGTGTCGAAGTGATTTGTAGTTGCCAGATCTAAAAGGGACGTGGCGTAGATCCATGCATTCCGGGTAAAGTCCCGAAGTAATCCTCGATCGTTAGATTAGGAGGACACGCGTCAGTGGATTACAGACTCCGGGTAAAAGCCATTGGGGAAAATGAAGTTTGATATTTGAGATCTTAGAAGTCTGGAGACCCGAAGGAGATCTTGATCGTCGATCGAGAAGAGGGTCGCATGATCGTTGATCCGAGTTGAACGGTAAAACACCCTAAGTGAAGGCAGGGTCATTGATTGGGAGGAGAGGTGTCTGTATATCGCTAGTTCCAGAGGATTGACATACGAAAGGAAGTTGGGTTTGATATTTCGAAACCCCGAAGTCTGGAGTTGCGAAAGAGATCGCAGTCGTTGATTGAAGGAGGGTAGATCTAGTTCGTAGATTCGAAGGGGACAGATCTGAACCGTCGATTCAAATGTTATCGTCAAGATCGTGAGATTGACGATCCCGTAGCATTGCGGGACCAAGAGTTGTGCAGAGTTTAAAATATTGAGGGCAGGCCATGATTCAAGCCATGGTTTCGTCAGAAGGACACGTGGAAGCTTGAGGACAATTGCAGGCCCAAAAGTAGTTTAACTCCAAACCACTTGTGGGTGCGCCCGCAATCGTGTGGTCACTGCCCAGAGTCAAATTCAAGAGAGGGCTTATCTGAAAAGGAGTTATCGCTCAACACTCTGAGATTTTGTAGCAAAGCGAAAGGGAACGTCGCGGGTTCTGTCAGACCTGCACCAAGAAGCCGAAAGGGCTTGTATCTTGATACAAAATGGAACCATTAAGGTTTCAGAGAGTCATCCGACTCAAGAATCAGATATCCTTTGACCGGGAGGTCGCGCAGCCCTACGGGGAGTAGGGGGGCTGCATCAGGTGGTATCAGAGATGATACTAAATTTGTTTTTAGACAATAAGCAATGGGGAAAGGAGGTAAGTTGATATCATTTGTGGTATCAAAAATTTAATTTATGTTTGT
>SNQJ01S0009228.1:150172-162604 GCA_010110895.2 Picea sitchensis | reverse complement strand
TGTATGGTACTGAGAGCTCTTGGATTAGAGTTTTGTACGAGGTTGTTTCATGATTCATGATATACATAATATGTGATAGCGGGGTTTTTAGCTTTACGCTTTCCCGGTAAAACTTATTGTGTTATGTGTTATTGATGTTTCACCTTGTGCATTGTGGTTGTGTTGTGATCGTGGTTGTTTAAATTGCTTCCGCAATAATAGTAGAAGTGATTCTGTATTTAACAAGTTGCGGTAATTGTTAGATCAGGAGAATCGCAGGAATACATTAATTTGTATCGAAATTTCTACAAATTTATCCCAAAGGATTACCAAATTAATATTTACAGAAGATTGCAGAACCTGAGACAGAAAGGTTTATTAGTGAAGGAGTACACTGAAGAATTTTGCAGACTGAACATCAGGAATGGACAGAAGGAAAATGAATATGAAAAGACCTCCAGATATATCAATGGGCTGAGATATGGAATCCAAGAGGAGATCAACATGATGTCGGTTATTACAGTTGAGGATGCTTATCAAGCAGCCTTGAAAGCTGAAGAAAAATTGGCCAGGAAGCAAAGCCAACGAAGCATAAGAGGAAACTCAAGCAGAGGTAAGGGAACTACCAGAGAGAAGTTCCAGAAGCCGAAGCATGAACCTGACAAACAACATAGTCACCATGAGAAAGGTGGAAGTTCTAAAGAAGGACAACATGGTGGAAGAGGTTCATTTTCCAGAGGAAGAGGACGATGAAGAGCCAGAGGAGGCGTAGTTAGATGCTATACCTGTGGAAAACAAGGGAAAAATTCTTGGGAATGTCTCGAGAGAAAGAACGAAGGAGGAGGTGAAGCACATGTTGCTGAAGCACAAAAACATGTGGAAGTAGAAGTGGCAGAAGGAGGAAGGAACCTCGTGATGAGGAAAATTCTTCTTAAACCAGAAAAGGAACCAGAGGAACCAGTTCAACGAACAAGTCTATTCAGAACTTCTTGCAAGGCGAAAGATAGAGTTTGCAAGGTGATCATAGACAGTGGGAGCACTGATAATTTAGTATCCATAGAGATGGTGGAGAAGCTAGAGCTGAAGACAACAACACATCCAAACCCATACAAGGTATTGTGGTTGCAGAAAGGACATCAAGTAATGGTAAGTCAACAGTGCCTAATTGAATTTAAAATAGGAGGTTACAGGGATGAAATATTATGTGATGTAATTCCTATGGATGTCTGACATATTTTATTGGGGAGACCATGGAAGTTTGACAGAAAAGTTATTCATGATGGGAGAAGGAATACTTATACCCTATAAAAGAATGGCAAGACACATATGTTGTTACCCATAGAAGACAAAGAGAAAAAGAGAGAAGCTAGTTCAAGCATACTTCTCATGAGTGGGAAGGAACTCTTGAAAGAAGTCAAGAAGGAAAAGGAAATGCAGTTTGTTGTAGTGAGGAAGCCTAGAGTTATCCTTACAAATACTTATGTGGAATATTTGCCTATAGAAATTCAGGAACTGTTAGAAAACTTTGCTGATATAGTAGTGGATGAGTTACCACACTCATTGCCACCGATTAGGAGTATAGGCCATCATATTGACCTTATTCTAGGAGCTAGTTTACCAAACAAAGCAACTTATAGGTTGAAACCTAGAGAGAATGAGGAAGTCAAAAATCAAGTCCAAGAGCCGTTGGATAACGGTTTAGTCAGGGAAATCCTAAGCCCATGCATAGTACCAACTATGTTAAGTCCAAAGAATGATGGAGGATGGAGAATGTGTACAGATTCCCGAGCCATCAACAAGATAACCATTAGGTATAGATTTCCTTTACCGAGGATGGATGATTTGATGGACTATTTGAGTGGAGCGAGCTATTTTTCCAAGATAGACTTGAAAAGTGGATATCATCAAATAAGGATGAGAGAGGGAGATGAATGGAAAACAACATTCAATACAAATGAAGGATTGTTTGAATGGTTGGTCATGCCATTTGGGTTGACAAATGCACCAAGCACATTTATGAGATTGATGAATGAAGTGTTGAAAGACTTCATAGGGAAAATTTTCATAGTATATTTGGCTGACATACTAATCTTCAGTAAGACAAAGGGAGAACATTTAATACATTTGACATCAGTGATGGAAAAGTTGCAGCAAGAGAAGTTGTTGATAGATTTGAAGAAAAGTTCTTTTATGAAGAAGGAACTCATATATTTGGGTTTCATGATCTCTTCAAATGAATTGAAGATGGATTTGGAAAAGGTAAGAGAAATCAAAGAATGGCCATCACCAAGCAACATATTTGAGGTAAGAAGTTTTCATGGGTTAGCAAGATTTTATAGAAATTTTATCAGAAATTTCAGTGGTATATGTGCACCCATGCTGGACATTGTGAAGAAGAAACACAAGTCCTTTAGTTGGACAAAGGAAGCTGAAAATGGTTTCAAAGTGTTGAAGGAGAAAATCACAGAACAACCAATTCTGGTCTTGCGAGATTTTGGAAAAACATTTCAGGTGAGATGTGATGCAAGTGGATTAGCTATTGGAGCAGTCTTGAGTCAGGATAATAGGCCAGTTTCTTATTTCGGTGAGAAATTGAATGACGCCAAGAAGAATTATTCCACATATGACAAAGAATTTTATGCAGTGATTCAAGCTTTGAAGAAGTTGAGACACTATCTAATTCCTAAAGAATTTATCTTGTACAGTGATAATCAAGCTTTGCAATTTATTACTAAGCAAGAAAAGTTGAATCAGAAACATGCAAAAAGGGTAGAATTTATGCAAAATTTTACTTTTGTTATTAAGCACATTGTTGGAACTGCTAACAAAGTTGTAGATGCTTTGAGAAGAAGGAGTTTGATTGTACAGGAATTCCAAGTGGAAACCTTGGGGTTTGAACACCTCAAGGAGATGTATAAAGAAGATGCAGATTTTAAGGAAGATTACGAGGCATGCAAGAATCCTTTGTTGGGAGACAAAAGCCCATGGACTGAATATTTGATCCAGGATGGATTATTGTTCAAGGGAAGCCAATTGTGCCTACCGAAATTCTCAATGAGAGATAACCTGCTAAAAGAGAAACACAACGGAGGTTTACCTGGACATTTTGGTCACGATAAGACATTTGCACAGCTGAGCAATTCATACTATTGGCCGAGCATGAGAGCAGAGGTGAAAAAGTTTGTGAACAAATGAAGGATTTGTCAATATGCAAAAGGAAGACAACAAAACATTGGTTTGTATCAACCATTACCAATTCCAGAAAGTTTGTGGGATGCAATCAATATGGATTTTGTTTTGGGATTGCCTAGAACTCAAAAAGGGAGCGATTCCATATTTGTTGTGGTGGATAGATTTTCAAAAATGGCACATTTCATACCATGCCAGAAGACAAACGATGTTACACACATAGCTAATTTTTTTTTCAGAGAAGTGGTGAGACTACATGGATTATCGAGGAGCATAGTCTCATACATGGACACCAAATTTGTAGGACACTTTTGGAGGACTCTATGGAAGAGGCTGAGGATGAACTTGTCCTTTAGTTCAACATATCACCCTCAGACAGATGGGAAAACTGAAGTAGTAAACATGAGTCTCGAAAACTTGTTAAGAAGTTTAGTCACTGAGCAAGGTTGACAATGGGATCAGATTCTGGCACAAGAAGAATTTGCATTCAACAATTCAGTGAACACGAGCACAAGGAAAAGTCCATTTGAAATTGTGTATGGTATACAACCAAGAGGGATTAAAGAGTTGAGAGATATGAATCAAGATGAGTTCAGAAGTGTTGGAGTAGAGGATTTCACAACAAAAATGCAGAAATTCCATGACAAAGTCAGAGAACAGCTACAGAACAACAGCCATAAATACAAGAGCAGAGTTGATCAAAAGAGGAGAGAAGTTCAATTCGAAGTTGGAGATGAAGTTTTAGATCATTTGAGAAAAAAAAAAGGTTTCCAAGGGGAACGTATAACAAATTGAAGATGAAGAAGATACAACCATGCAATATTCTCAGGAAATTCACAGCCAATGCTTACGAGATTGAGTTTCCAGACAATGTTGGGATATCGTTGATATTCAATGTTGCAGACCTATATCCTTACATGAGAGATGAGGCAGGAGAATCAGATGATCAGAGAGAAATTCAGTGGGAAGAGAAATTACCCACAACAGAAAAACCTCAGATGGAGAAAATCATTGAACAAAGGGATGGAAAGAAAACTAGGAGGAAGACATATCCTGAATACTTAGTGAAGTGGAAAGATCATCCAATGGAAGATGACAGTTGGGTTACAAAACCTGATATTTTGAAGCATGGAAAAATAGTGCAGGAGCTCATGGACAAGAGTCCATGAAATTTTTTAACCAGAGGAGTATGATGCAGAAGAATCGCCTTCCAAGTCAACAACACAAGCATGGAGGCAAAGGAACGACATCTCAGCAAATGACATAATTTCAAATCAGAAATTAACTCAGAATTAAATCGGGTTGTTGAGATATTTTGTAAACAACATTTTAAATATGTAACTTGTTTGTAAAGTCTTACAGACTGTAAGAGATTGCAGATATGGAGTGTTGACTCTATCTGGAAATAACTGGTAGTTATTGTAATAGGAAAAAGTAGGTAACAACTTTAAATTGATAGGATAGATTTCAGAAAGGACGAGAGAGCTTGTAGATCCAGTCCTTAGATAGTTATTTCATTGTTGTATTGTAACAGATAAACATAGTAGAGAGAATGAGATAGAGATCAGAGAGATCAGTAGAGAAGAGTAGAGTAGAAGAAACATTTTGTAATTTGTTTTCATGAATGAATAGAACAAACAAAATTGTCCCAAATCCTTGGACTGTGTTCATTTGAGGTATTGGTGAATGAATGTTATATTCTGTGTATGTAGTTTTATTTCAGTTCGTTCATGTATGATTGTTCGAGAGATTGATTGTATGAAGTTGTGATGAAACTGGATGAGTTTCAATTGTTTCTCTTCTGACATTAGTATGCAAGGTGTGCATCTCGAACACAAGGAGTGCGTCGACTGAGTCTTGGAGTGACTCAGAGAAGTTCAGAGATAACAAGGGAAACTTAGACCAGGTGCAAGGTGTGCACAACATCGTGAAATGACTGAGCGTCAAAGAACTTGAACCAGAGGAATGCCAGGTGGGTGAGAAGAATTTCTTTCCAAGAAATCCTTCGATTTGAGTTATCGAAATCCCGAGAACGCAAGGTGTGCGTGGGAGATCAAAATTATTTTAAGGACCGAAGCTCAGAAGAGATAACACTTTTCTCGAGTGTTGACGAGATCCCAAAGTTGGACTCATAGAAATAAAAAAGGTTCGAAACCTTTTATGATTGATAAATATTCCAAGCGGGGAGATATCATAAGCTCAGGAGGAGGAGCGACTGTGATCATTGGATCGCAATGAAGAAGATCGATAGTCGTCGGATCAGAGGAAGGTGCAAGAACCTTAGCACTTCACAGCACAGAGGAGGGAGAACCTATCGGGGTTGAACTTTGAGGTTTCTAAAGTCTGAAGAACCGAAACCCTGAAGTAGAATCTCAATCGTCCGATCACATAAACAAATATGAGCCATCAGATTGTTCGGGGCAAGTATCAAGCGTTGGATCGTCAGAAAGGATATGGACTGTCAGATACTGTGAAGTTCGAGAGGAAGAAACTTTGAAACTTGAAACACTTGAAGTGCGAAGAGTCGAATTGTCGTAGTGAATCTGGACCATTGATCCAGGAGGATACGTATCGATATGTCAGAACATCCAGAGGAAGGCGAAGGTTGAAGCGTTGAAACATTTGAAGTTCGAATACCCGAAGAGACGAGAGTCGTCAATCTGTGAGGAGACACTTGGTAGCAGGTCTCGAGCTCCGGGGAATTTGAAGTGGGTTTTTCAGTTTGAGAACTGAAATCACCGGAGTGCAAAGACCCAAAGTAAGATCTAGACCATGAGATCTAAGGGAGACGTGGCGCGAATCCGTGAACTTCGAGTAAAGTCCTGAAGTGATTTTCAGCCGCCAGATCTAAGAGGGATGTGGCATAGATCCATGCTTTCTGGGTAAAGTCTCGAAGTAATCCTCGATCGTTAGATCAGGAGGACACGCGTCAGTGGATTACAAACTCTGGGTAAAAGCCATTGGGGAAAATGAAGTTTGATATTTGAGATCTCAGAAGTCCCGAGACCCGAAGGAGATCTCGACCGTCGATCGAGAAGACGGTCGCATGACCGTTGATCCAAGTTGAACGGTCAAACACCCGAAGTGATGGTAGGGTCATTGATTGGGAGGACATGTGTATGTAGATCGCTAGTTCTAGAAGATTGACATATGAAAGGAAGCTGAGTTTGAGATTTCAAAACCCCGAAGTCTGGAGTTGTGAAAGAGATCACATCCGTTGATTGAAGGAGGGCATATCTAGTCTATTGATTCAAAGGGCGCAGATTTGAACCGTCGATTCAGACGTTATCGTCAAAACCACAAGATCGATGATCCCGTAGCATTGCGGGAACATGAGTTGCGCAGATTTTAAAATATTGAGGGTGGGCTGCAATTCAAACCATGGTTTCGTTAGAAGGACACGTGGAAGCTTGAGGATAATTGCGGGCCCAAAAGTAGTTTAACTCCAAACCACTTGTGGGTGTGCCCACAATCACGTGGTCACCACCCAAAGTCACATTCAAGAGAGGGATTATCTGAAAAGGAGCTATCGCTTAGCACTTTGAGATTTCGCAACAGAGCGAAAGGGAAGGTCGTCGGTTCTATCGGACCTACACCAAGAAGCCAAAAGGGCCTGTGTCTTGATACATAAGGGAACCATTAAGGTTTCAGAGAGTCACCAGACTCAAGAATCGAAGATCCTTTAACCGGGAGGTCGCGCAACCATACAGGGAGTAGGGGGTTGCATCATCCTACAAACATTACCCAAATTTCCGCGATATAAAAATTGCCCTCTGGACTGTCCTATCATTCCCTCTTCGATGTTATGCGTATTGCACTCAAAAAGTTTTGAGACATTTAATTTGACCCTTGCGCCCTCACCTCCAACGGTTGTACCTTGTAACCCTATTTTKAAGCCCGCCCGACCGCTTTCAATAATTAGAAACTCCTTAACTACTCTTTCCCGTCCCCSCGACCTTTGTACTTCTTTCTTAATATGAAATTAGTAACCTTTCACACTAACAAMTCACCATGTAGGAACYGTGAACATTGTCATTAATGAGMGAAACRCTCGAGGAGATCTCCCATTAATACGCATTAAACCAAGATTCGCAGAGAGTTATATTGTCCCTTCTGATTGTTCATCTCAAACACAGRTTGTCGCRTTGGCCCGTTCAAGAAATCTCCAATGCTTAATTGCTCATTGTCGTATCCGCCATGTTCGCACTTCTATGTGTGAAATTACTAGTCTTTAATGTTAACAGCGCATCATGCAACAACCGTCAAAATTGTCATTWATGAGCGAAAGTCTCGAGGAGATCTCCCATTCACACGCATTGGACCAATATTTGCACAGCGTTATATTATCCCTTCCAACTCTTCATTTCAATCATTGTCTAGAGAAAAAAAATGTTCTTGTAAACTTATGGCAGCAGTTCAACAATAGTTTTGTGGAGATACAGTGAATATCTTTGGACGTCAATACCAAAACTTCCAGTGGTCTAGGGAATACTCTTACTATTCATTACGTTCCGCCCCGAACGAAGTGATTTGGACCTCTGGAATCGCTCGTGCAGGTTGCGTCCCTGAGGTTTTTGACTGTAAGGAGGTGTTCTCTTGGTGCACCAAAAAATATATTTCAAGCCAAAGAATTATTCCACTGCACGAGCATTCTCCTATTTCTTTGTCACCTCAGTTCTTTTGCAAGATGTTAAGATTATCGGATCCAACATTGACCTTCAGAGGACAAGACTGCAAGCAGTTCCTAGAAAAACATAATAACGGGTTGGACATCTTAGCCGTGTTCCTCGAAGACCAGACAATAGTTCCTGAAGATATCACAAAGTTGCAGGTAAGTTCCTTTAGAAATCCATTCTGGGAAATTTCTTGGTTGTTTACAAGAATAACGGGACAGGAATCCATGGCAAGCATTTCCCATATAGTTATTTATATTTTGTACTTCATAGTCAAGGAACAATTCATTTTCGATTGGGGGAAGCTAATTTCCATTGAAATCTGTTCCGAGCTGTCATGATTAAAATAATTGAATAAATTTTATATGTCATCCTACTTTATTTTCACAATAGTGCATTGTTGTCTGTTTCCAAAACTGTTTCTTTCCAAGAAAATAAACTGTGAATTTGACCCAGTAACATTCTCGTACCAGGCCCTATGGAGGCACAAGGCCTCCCATTGTTTTTATGAGGTTTTTAATGACTTTGTCTCAGTTTTCAAAGATTTATTGTTAGGGAAGGATGCTCCCCAGATGTCTGGCCATGCAACCAAGTTTTTGAATAGGAAGGGCACACTTAAAAAAAAGGAAAATCACAGTGTACTAATGGTCTTTGGCTCCAAGGAAAATCCTACTTTCCTTCCATGCCACATCACGGACAAGATGTTTGTTACAGAAATAGAAAGGAAATACAACCATTGGTTGCATTTTTTCCATGAAAAGAAAAAAAAAACAGTTCATTCCTCTGCCCTGGAAAGTCGGGGACTTCGTCTGCAGAAACATCAACAAGATTGACGAATTCGTAGGCCATTTCAAGAAATTGAACCTAACATATGCTGAAAGGATAAAAGGGTTTGACCCTAATGGGATTTTTCGAGAACATTTACTAGCAGTTGGCTTTAGCATCTCTTTATCCATAGAGGCCTGATCGAAGATAGAGACAGTGATGACAACACTCTTACTTCTAGCGATTATGACGTAGAGACATTGAAAAACGTGGCTGAATTGTACAAACATCAGGGAAAAGTATCCAGTGAGAAGAGTGTCCATTCCCCCGCCAACACTCCCAAGAGCATGACATCACAGAGCATCGCTTCAACGACCCACCCTAGTAAGAAAGAAACCCATAAATATTCAAACGAAGGAGGAGATAAGAACCCTCCTCGCACAAAAATTGATAGTTCTCACAAAGTTCCCCTGACGAAGAAGAGAAAAAACATTGTAGGGCAGGCGAACGAACCCGAAATTGAAAGTGAACAATTGAAACTTGAAATTGGCATGTCCACAAACATGATGTACCATAGTTACACAATGGAAATAGCTGAGACCGACATTTTTTACAAAGATGAATCCTTCGTATTCCAGAGCATTGTTTTTGACAGCCAATCTAAAAATATAGTCATTGAAAAGAGAGATGCAAAAAATAAGAAAGGAAAATCTCGTATAGAGATTAACTTTAGTAAAATGCGACCATCCCAAATCTCCCTATTTCACCACGTAACCAGTGATGCTCTTGATGATTCGATTGGAGGAATTGAAGCGGAGAATGTCAGACTGAATGACCACGTCAAGGAATTGGAGGAGGCTTTCATTGCTACCCTAGAGTTTGTCAGTCCTTTAGCAAAAACTGTGCCTACTACCCCTGCAACCAAGTTAAAAGGATCCTCCGACCTCCTCGCATCGTGTAGAGCCCTTGTAGAGAATAACATCAAGAAAAGAATGCATCTAGTTACTAAAGCCTAAGAAACATCACAAAATATATCTTCCTTTCGAAAGAGGGAAAATGATTTGCACGAACATTTGCAGACGAATTTAAAAAATGATCAACGTTTCTATGAACAGATGTTGACCCCTTCTTCCAACCATGCCATCAAAAACTCATATATGAAAAGGAGAAAAGAGGATCTCCCCTCCCCAAAGTGGATCAAACAATTAAAAGCGTGCTGGAAAAAGAAAGTTAAGAACCTGCAGCTCATTGTCGAATCATGTAAACAAGCCATATCAGAAAAATAAGAATTATTCAGAAACTTGACCCAAATAGACTTAGCTGGAAGTACCAACGAGGTTCAAGACCCAAACTTAATCCTCAAATACTTGTCAATGACCAAAAAGACGTCGATGAACAACTTGATATTTTAAAGGGGTTGTCTTTAGAAACATTTTATGACATCCTTAAATATCGTGTAGATGAGCTCGAGAACTGGCTACTGGACTATGCAACACACAATGAAGAAATTGAACAGGCTTTGCATAGTATTTCTATGAATCTATGGAAATTAGAAAACGAGATTTTTGACATAGAAATCCAAGATGAAATCAACGTGGACCCCATGAGAAGCTACATTGAAGAATGGTTCCAACAGAGAATGGACAACCTTGTCGACAAAGGGAAACAATCGGTTGGCACGATTCCAACGATCGTCGACGATAACAACAAAAAGCGCATCGACTTCATAGTAAGTCTATATTGATGTCATCTTGTTTTCTTTATCAATCCAGTTATTCTACCTCTTTAAATAGAAATCTCTAACCAAAGGCTCATAACTTCCAATTTCTTCTTTTTAGGTCTTCCTCTCTACCATCGTGCACTTCTTCTTTCTACAATCCTAATTCTTGTACTTATTTGTTTTTATGGTACGTGGGAGCCCCAATCCCAGTCTATATGACAAACACATTTAAATTTCCAGAACTATGGAACAGATTCCATAAATATGTAACAAACATTATTAATTTTTGATAAATTTCAAAGAAAACTATGTTGGATGTTAGGAAATTGTGTTTATTATATTTGAATGTTTAATGTGATTTCTAGGAACCTTTGTTGCAATACATGATTAATATTTGATAAATTTCAAAGAAAACTAATCTGGAAATGATAAAAAAAAATTCCTTCAACTATGTTGGATGTCAGGAAATTGTGTCTATTATATTTGAATGTTTAATGTGTATGCTTTTGTGGCTGGCCAAAGTCATACTCTGTATGGATACCACATGTACTTCAACCTTCTTCCCACGTGTCTATACTCGGTCCCACCGTGGCAGTGCATTTATTCCCATTCCAACCTGACAAGGACTACGCTGCCATGCAACACTTGTTCTATATGTGAATTGATAAACCTTCAAACATTTACACGCAACATCTCGCATCAGATAACATTTACACGCAACATATCACATCAAATATTTTGCATGCTTTGGTTGACATGAATGCTTTCATGCAAGGGAATGTATATAATCCTTGAATTTTGGCTTTGGAAGGTTCCTTCCTTCATTGCACTCACTCATAGGGGAATAATCAAATTGTTTCAAGTTGTGTTTAACATGTAGATACAGTTGTAGTGAGCCAACGCTTTTGTTATTGTCAATGTTATAGTGTGTAGATTGGTGGTGTAATTAAATTGTTTCAAGTTGTGTTGAATATGTAGATAGAGTTGTAGCGAGTTAACGTTTTTTTGTCATTGTCAATGTTATAATGTGTAGATTGGTTTTGAGGGGAATTTTTTAAGTGAGCATATAGGTTGGGAAAGGTACAAGTCGACCATTTTTACATATATGTTGAGGTTTGATTTTTCTAAGATAGTAGATTGTTTGATTTTTCTTGATTTTCGTGGTAAAGGAATTCTAAAGATTACAATATCATTCAAAACTTCCTTAATAGAATATTAGTGGCTTGGACACCTCTTTCTAGAATTTTAACTTGGAAAATGAAAGGTTCCTTAATATGAGCTTGAGTTAGGGAGTGGCTCACAAAAAAAATTGTCCATGGGAACTAATAGGTGCTAGTAGAGAAATCTAGATGAATATATGACATGGGGATTTATGGTAGATGTATATTATGGTTGAAACATGCAACACTATTTAATGAGTTGTGAAGAGAGTAGAGAAATCTAGATGAATCTATGCCATGGGGATTTATGGTAGATGTATAGTATGGTTGAAACATGCAACACTATCTAATGAGTTGTGAAGAGAATTAGATACATGTAGGTAGTCCTTCATCCTTGTTACCTCATAGCCTTATTCAAGGGTGATGTCCACATCAAAGGCTTATTTAAGGGTGATGTCCACATCAAATGTCTATGGCTAGGAGAAAAATTACTCCTATGTGACCAATTGGAATAAACAACTTATAACACAATTTCACACACACACACACACACACACACTTGGATGCAAGAGGTGGGATCATCTAGGAGAAGTTGGAAGGACATTCAACCAAATATAATCACCTTCCTTTCATGGGGATGAAATCTATTTTTTAATCTACTAGAAAAACATTTCCAGAATCATATTTTTACAAAATGATCTAGATATAGGATTTTTTTTGGTTCCTATCTCTTCTTGAAAGGGGACATATTTGAAATGTGATAAAGCATCCACAAAATGTAATTTTATTTTATATAAATAAAATTATAATTTTTTTAAAGGTATTGTTGATGTTTGAATTTGTTAAGACTGAAACAACAACCTCATAAGGATTAAAAATCCCCCTTCGTTTTTATAGAGGTGGTACTCCTCTGATAATCTGAAAGATAATCTTGATATATATATAT
>SNQJ01S0009228.1:120526-133292 GCA_010110895.2 Picea sitchensis | reverse complement strand
TATATATATATGATTATTTTTTTTATTTTTTTAAATGAATTGTTACATATAATATAATAGAAAGATTTGATTTTTTTTTATTTTTAATTTTTAAATGAAATGTATTGTTTTAATTTTATTTTAAAAATAAATTTTTAGCTTACGCAATATTAGTATTTTTGTTAAATATATATATATATTTTTTTAGATGTTTTTTTTAATATTTTATTGAATTTTGTTTCTTTTTTAGTTTTTTTTGTTTTTTGTTTTTTTTAAATAAGTTTGAAGAGATTTTTTTGTTCTTTTTTTAAAAAAAAAACTATTTTTTTTTTAAATTATTGTGGAAGTTTTAATTTTGTTTCCTTTCTTTTTAGTTTTTCTTTGTTTTTCACCATTTGGTTAATTTTTTTTATTTTTATTTATTTTTAATTTGGGTTTTGAATATATTTTTTTAAATGTGTTTTTGTCTTAATTAAAAAAAAAAAAACATTTGTGAAGATTTTTTCCTTTCTCTTTATTTATTTTTTAATGTAAATTTAAGAAAAAAAAATGTTAGTAAATAAATTTTGAAGTGACTATTTAGGATCCAATTTTTGGTTTTTTTATTTATGTAGGGATTTGTTGTCAATGTCACAGTTTCAATTAGGTCGTAATTAACTGCAATTTTAACATTTAGGAAAAAAATTGCTTTAGGTAGCATCACGTTTTTATTTAGGTGTTGATTTTAAGGTTTTTCTAAGCAACTATTTTATGTTTTAAGGCCATGCTTGAAAAAAATTGTAATTTTGACCAGGTTAGAAAAAGTGGGGCTACCGACAACGCCACTTTTTGATTTGGGGGTTGATTTTAAAGTATTTTTGAGCAACCATTTGATCCTTTAAGCCCATGCTTGAAACAAGTTGTA
Organism: Picea sitchensis; assembly: GCA_010110895.2. NCBI lineage: Eukaryota > Viridiplantae > Streptophyta > Pinopsida > Pinales > Pinaceae > Picea > Picea sitchensis. The sequence goes on along the minus strand of SNQJ01S0009228.1, from coordinate 132,409 downwards.
ATTTTAACCCGATTACAAAAAATGGTGCTACCGGTAGCACCACTTTTTTATTTGGGGGTTGATTTTAAAGTTTTTTTGAGCAACCATTTGATCCTTTAAGCCCATGCTTGAAAAAGGTTGTAATTTTGACCTAGTTACAAAAAATAGTGCTACCAGTACTGCCACTTTTTGATTTGGGGGTTGATTTTCATGTTTTTTTATGCAAAAATATGGGTTTTAAGGGCTAGAGTTCTCGTTTTGAGCTCATAGTTCTCATTAAGTTGGTAAGTATGTTCTTTGTGACACTGAGAGGGTTGAAGATGAAAAACACTTTCTCCTAGAGTGTCCTGCATATATCCAAAGTAGATCACAATTTAAAAATATATGTCACAATACCGACCTCCCTAACCTCTTAAGTCATCAAAGCTATGTTGATCTTGAATGCTTTTCTTTATGCTTTTTGAGCATACAAATAAAATTCTAAAGAAATCTAAACAATCTCTTACTTTTCTTAAGGTCTAATAAACTAATTATGATTTCAATGGATGTTTATCATCATCATCATCACACACACACACACACACACACACACACTTTAAAATGCTTCATACTTTCCTTGCTTTATGCCTTTGTTCTTTAAACTCTATATCTAGGGAACTAGGTGCACGAATGCTATGTGCAAAAGGGATTCTTTAAATTTCAAGAGTGTATTTTATTGCTCCATTGGAATGTATAAAATGTAATATGTAAAAAATAAAGACATAAAAGTTTGTTTAATGTGTAGGTAAAGATTTTGTGTCATGCAGAGTTCAAATAGAAAAAAAAAATTTCTAGGTAATTTTTTTTATGAATAGTTTGATTAATTTTGAGAAATCAATTTTTTTTCTAAACACCTTTTTATGTAAGATTCTTTAAAATTGTAAATGTCACATAACTAAGCTTTAAACAATGTTAAATCAAAATTTTATTGACAAACTAAATCTATTAACCAAGATAGTATTGAAATATTGTACAACTTACAACTTTCTAGGATTTAGATATTCTAATCTTTTGGGAAAGTCTAATTAAACCGAAACATGTTATTTTTAGTTTGTGTTTACTAAATTAAATTTGATTTCTTTAATATTTGTGAACGATTGACTCTTTGTGAATATCTTATGAGAAATTATCAATATCTAGTTCAAGAAAAAAAACAAAAAACAAATAGAAATTACCTCTTTAAATATTAATATCTTATTTAAAGAGGTTTATAATCTATGAAAAAAAATTAAACCTAAAATTAATAAGTTATCAATTTGCATGCATATAAATTAAACAACAATAAAAATATTAGAACTTTCTAAATCTCTTTTATTTAATCAACAAAAGTAAACATCAAATTTCAACATTACTAATCTCACCTTTGTTATAGCAAGATTTGCCTCACCCTATGCAATCTTACATAGAGGGCCTTATTCCATTTCCCTGTGCAGACTTTGTTAAATTTGGCAGCATCGACAGTAATTCTCCAATGAGAGGCCATATGGGCCACCCTAAGGCTAACTAGGGAGATTTGGAGAATCAACCAGTATTGTGAGGTATTGACAAAATCTAGGGGTAACGTACAACCTTTGTGAGTCAAACCAAAATTCAGGACGAATGAGATGCTATGTGAGTCTAATGAAAAAGTCAGGGGGAACGTACAACCTATGTGAGCATAAACAGTCTAGTGCAAAAATCAGGGGAACGTACAACCTCTGTGAGCATAGACGGACTAGTGCAAAAGTCAGGGGGAACATACAACCTCTGTGAGCCTAGTCAAACCTTGTGAGCCATGAGAAAAAGTCAAGGCATCTAGCAAAATTTAGGTTGAATATAAAATTCCTATGAGCTAGAAACAAACGATATTCCTAATATTGCAAATGATATAAATGTATTGATCTAGTGCGTTGACACGTGTAACATTATCCACCATGAAGAGAATTTTGAATTGCCTTGTAAATAGTCAAGTTGTAACTAAAGTCTTAAGTCTAGTTCTATTTTAGAACTAAAGTGTAATGTTGAGTTGCAACTGAAGTCTTAAGTCTAGTTCTATTTTAGAACTAAAGTGTAATGTTGAGTTGCAACTGAAGTCTTAAGTCTAGTTCTATTTTAGAACTAAAGTGTAATGTTGAGTTGTGACTGAAGTCTTAAGTCTAGTTCTATTTTCGAACTAAAGCATACTAGTCTCAAGTCTACTTATATTTTTGAACTAAAGTGTAATGCTGAGTTGTAACTAGTCTCAAGTCTAGTTCTAAGTTCGAACTAAAGTATGAAGCTGAGTTATGATTAACTCATGCAAACATGTTAGTATTTCGAGTCTCACCTCTTCTCCTCTTCAGTCTATATAAGCAGAGGTCGAACCCTCTCTTCAACACAGTTTTGATATGCAAGTTAAGGGTGAAGCAATAGAGGCACACATCAGTGATAAAGAGACAGCATACCAAAGCAACATATCAGTTTTGTATATCAACAATAGAGGCAACATATCAGTTTTGTATATCAACAATAGAGGCAACATATCAGAGGTGTATTTCAGCAAGGTCTTTTAGGTATTTGTCAGGTCAGAGTCATCTTGGCAAGCTCTTTAAGAGTAAAACATTCATGGTGGATATTTGTAAGAGATCTTACATTATTAATGCAATAAAAGAATATCGTTTGCTAGGGTTTTTCTCCCTGTACAAGGTTTCCCCAGGGTATATGTGTTGTTGATGTGCATGCTTACTTATCTACATATTTATTGTTATTCGATTATGATTTGGTATTGTTGAAGTGTATTAAGCTGGAATCAAAGTGTTGAAGAAAATCAAAGAATTAATCCACATAAGAAATCAAGCTCATAATTTAACATGGTATTAGAGCTTAGGGTGTGTTAAACATGTTGAAGTGCAGCAATAGGTACACACATATCCAAACTAGCTTGATTAAGTTTCCAGTGTGAGGCCCATGACATCCTCCATTTCCGTTAGGGTCGAGGATAGGCTCGGAGGAGCTACCAACTTCAATGTGTGGAAGCTACGGATAACAAATGTCTTGCAAGAGCATGATCTTGAGCAGTATGCGACCACAGTGGTGGAGGAACCCACGAATATTATAGAAAGAGAGACCTTCAGGAAGAGTCAAGAAAATTCCAAGCGAATCATATTTGACTTAGTCAAAGACAGTATAATGCCTGCAATGACTTCGTTAATGACTTCCAAGGACTGTATGGATACCTTGGTGAATCTGTATGAGAAACAGGCTCCAAGTTAGAAGAGGACGCTTAAGCACAAGCTTAAGTATTTGAAGATGGAGAAAGGTGAATCAGTGGCATCTTTCTGTTCCAGGATAGCCCAGATCAAAGATCAGCTTTTGGTCATAGGGGTGACAGTGGACGATGATGATTTAGCGCAGGCCATTTTTGACGATCTTCCTTTTTCACGAGAGACCTTCTTATCCAGTGTAAGTGGGAGAGAGTTTCAACCCACATTTGAGAGGTTATGGCATGATTGCCTCCAGGAGGAGAGTCACATAGCTAGCATGAGGGAGTCAACGAAAGAAGAGCACTCAACTTTAGCATCAAGATTCAAGGGAAAGAAGAAAGACACTTTCCAGAAAGGCTCTCAGTGGAAGCCAAACACCAAAGGTACATTCAAAGGCACGAATATTGATACATCTAAGATTAAATTCTTTAGTTGTAATAAGTTGGGTCATTTTGCTAAAGATTGTTGGTTTACAAAGAAATATCCAAGGAAAGGGAAACATCATTCCTCAACTGTTGAGGATGATGAATCCAAAAGAAATCAGAAAATTCCTTCTAATGAGAAAGAAAATAGAAAAGAATATTACTTGGTTTCTGCCTTGTCCAGTTCAGTTTCCACGAGGCCAAAAACTTGGTTAGTAGACAGTGGTGCATCAAAGAACATGACGAGGTACAAGGAGATCCTCTCAGATTTCGAGACAAAATCATTTGCAGATCAGGTTGAGCTTGGGGATGAAAAATGTTACAATATAGAGGGAGTAGGCTCTATCTCCTTCAGGTTGGAATATGGGGATAGACTTCATGTTGATGAAGTATTATATGTTCCAGGGCTCAAGAAGAATCTACTATCATTTGCAACTCTTGAGGACAAGGGATATTGGGTGATCTTCAAGGATAGGAAGGCACTACTATGGGCTAAAGGTAGCCACTTAAGTACAAAAAAACCCTTTGGAACTTGCAGTGGAGAACTATACGTCGTGTCAGGACAGTCAGTTCAGGAATTGACTCATGATGCGACTAGCTCCAGCGAGTTGTGGCACAGAAGACTTGGACATCTTCATTATAAATCTCTTCCAGATCTACATAACATGGTATGTGGCATGACCTCTATTTCTCTTAGTAAAAAAGAAATTTGTAAGCGATGCATGCTAGGTAAAAATATAAAGAAATCATTTCCTAGAAGTGACAACAGAGCTCAGGGCATCTTAGATCTGGTTCATTCTGATGTATGTGGTCCCATTTCATCTCCCTCACTCAGTGGTTGTTTGTATTATGTCATTTTTATTGATGATTACTCAAGAAAATGTTGGATATATTTTCTTAAAGCTAAAAGTGACAGATTTGATAAATTCAAAGAATATAAAGCCTTTATTGAAAAGCAGACATGGAAACACATTAGAATCCTTAGAACAGAGAATGGAGGAGAGTTTGAATCTCTTCAGTTTGAGTATTTCTACAAGTCAACAGGAATCAAGAGACAACTGACCATGCCATATAACCCCCATCAAAATGGTGTCATTGAGAGGAAAAACAAGACTATTTGTGAGGCAACAAAAGCAATGATGTTTGACCAGGATCTGCCAAATTCTTTATGGGAAGAAGCTACCTCCACTACCGTGTATATTTAGAACAAGTGTCCACATGCTATCTTGAAGGACAAGACTCCTGAAGAGGTATTCTCAGGGATCAAACCTAAAGTAGGGTATCTAAGGATATTTGGTTGTTGTGTGTATATTCAAGTCCCTAAGGAAAAGAGGACAAATATGGAACCCTCAGGAAAGAAAGGGGTTTTTGTGGGGTACACTGAGAACTCCAAGGCTTACAAGATTTATGTACCAGGTTAGAGGCAAATAGAGGTAAGAAAATATGTGAATTTCCTTGAGGAAGCCGCATTTAAGAAATCCATAGAGCTTCATCAAGAATCAGAAGCAGTTCAACTAGCTTCACCTTCTTCTGAAAATGAAGAGTCATATGATCAGAGGGGGGAACCTCGTGAAGGGCCAATTAATGAGCCCCTAGAACCTATTGAAGTTTTAGAAAGAACTCTTGAAGAACCTCCAGCCAAAAGGAAGCCAGGGTGGCTTAAAGAAATAGTGCAGGAAGCAGAAAGGATAACTGCTCCCAAAGGAACTTTCAGGGAAAGGAAGAGGCCTCATAGGTTTGGAGGATATGTTGCGCTGATGAGCAGAATTAGTGATGCCGAACCTTATTCATTTGAAGAAGGAGATAAATTACAAGTATGGAAGGATTACATGCTTGAGGAATACGTGTCTATTATAAAGAACAATGTTTGGGACATTGTGTTGAGGCCAAAAGACAAATCAATGGTTTCTTAGAAATGGATCTATAAGATCAAACATGCAACTTATGGAAGTGTGGAAAAGTTCAAAGAAATATTTGTAGCTATAGGCTTCACTCAGAAAGAAGGAATCGACTACGAAGAAACTTTTTCCCTTGTAGCTAGGCATACCTCCATTCGAATTATTATTGCTTTAGCTTCCGTTCTTGGCTGGAAGCTACATTAGATGGATGTAAAAACAACATTATTGAATGGAAAGATTGAACAAGAGGTATTTGTGGAACAACCATATGGTTTTGTACTTCATAACAAATGCACTCATGTATGCAAGCTAAGGAAGGCCTTGTATGGTCTTAAGCAGGCTCCCAGAGTTTGGTATGACAGGATTGATGGCTTTCTTAAAATATTGGGATTTTGGCAAAGTGATGTTGATGCAAATATATACTTCAAGGTAAGAGGTAACCAACCTGTTATACTAATCTTGTATGTTGATGATCTATTTCTAACATGAGATGAAGGGATAGTAGCCTGGTGTAAGAGGGAGCTAACCTCAACATTCGAGATGAAAGGCTTAGGCTTGATGCATTACTTCCTACGATTGGAAGTGTGGCAAAGACAGGGCAAGATATTTCTGGCACAAGGAAAATACACAATGGATGTACTAAAGAGGTTTGGTACGATGGATTGAAAATCCATGTCTACTCCGATGGTTACCAACCTGGGGAAGTTGTATGCTTCTGATATAGGTTCAGATTTGGTGGATCCCACCATGTATAGGTAGTTGATTGGATCATTGATGTACATGATCCACACTAGGCCAGATATATGCTATGCAGTGATTGCAATGAGTCAGTTCATGACTGAACCAAGACAGAGACACTAGGTCGCAGCAAAGCACATCTTGAGATATCTTAGAGGGACCATTACTTATGGTCTAAGATATACATCCAGTGGTGGTTTATTTCTACATGGGTATGCAGATGTTGACTAGGCAGGAATCCCAATGGATCGGAAGAGTACTTCATGATACTGTTTCAGTTTAGGATCCGTTATGATCTCTTGGTCAAGCCGGAAGAAGGGATCCATTGCACAGAGTATAGAAGAGGCTGAGTACATTGCATCAAGTGATGCTAGCAAGGAAGCAATATGGCTCAAAAAATTAGTTTCTGGGTTGTTTGGAGACAAGCTCGAGACGACGGTGGTTCATTGTGATAATCAAAGTTGCATAAAATTGACAGAGAACCCGGTATTTCACGACATGCCAAAACATATTGACATGAGGTACCACTACATTCGAGACTTGGTCCAGAGAAAAAATGTAAATTTACAGTACATAGCCACGAGCAAGCAGGTAGCTGATATCTTGACCAAGCCTCTGACCTCAAGACAGTTTGTGTAGCTAAGAGGCAAGCTTGGTGTGGCTGAGAATGACTCCCTCACTGAGAGGGAGTGTTAAATTTGGTAGCATCGTGTTAGCATCGGAAGTCACCCCTGGATTGCAGCAGGAGCAGAGCCCAACGCCCATCAGTTTTATGTCACGATTTGTTTAATGGGATGATCAAATGGAGGTTAACTCAAACGATGTGGTTCTAACTCCGAAACTAGGCCAGGCATGCATGGGTAAGTGAGGTCTTATATAACTTCAGACAGTGAGTTGTAGTATAGTGGTGAGTAGGGGGAAGACTTGTATCAGGGAGATGCAAAGGCCTGTCATAAACATCAGGTTCCTAACAGACTGTGGGAGAAGACATCTAAACGCAAGATCTTCTTACGCTCAAACGCAGAAAACCAGAGAAAACAATAGTGCCACAATAAATCCTTTATCACAACATAATTTCCATAATTCGTGCAAATCAGTCGATCATGAACTCTCTTAGTATAAGATGAAAACTAGACGGAGTAAGAAAGATTGTCTGTCATAAAACAAGAAATCTCACATACAGATGCATAACCAGAGCTAAGATATCTGTTAAAACTTTACAATCGGGAGCTTCGCTCTACCATCGATACTTTCAAAAATGCAAAAACTGAGTACATATACTTGGGCAGATTTTCCCAACAGAGGCGCGCTCGCCCTCCAAGGCATATCGTCTCTTCAATCAATATTCGGGCGGAAGTCCTTCGTCAGACGTCTCCTTAACTTCGCATGGCCTTTGCAGGGGAGGAGTAGTTGAGCCAGTAAATGCTGAGCTAGCGTGTGCAAACTTCCTCCGGCTGGTCAAGAACTTGACATGGMTTTTCTGGAAAAATGGGTACACAAGACCCTCTCGAGCAGTCCGCTTGTCAGACCCTCCATTCTTCTCATTTAATGAATGAGGAGAGGTTTCAACCACCCTTTCTCGCCTTCATTTACTCCAAGCGAAAACCAGGACCGAGGTCGGATCAAATGGCACTTGGAGGTCGTGGTAGTTCCTTCTGTGAATCATACACGATGCCTTCGGCCCTTCCTGAACAACTCTTTTCTTTCACAAGTGACCACAGGTTGTGACCACGTGCTTATCCCCAAGGCGCCCTCGGTGTTCGCAAATGGGAAGGAGCTAGTCCTTGTTTCTTGAAATCGCGATGAGCGAAACCCCAAGCTGGATTAATATGGTGCCACGCGCCCCTCTAGATCTGACGGTTCTGAACTCTCCCGACAATGCTGTGGGCCCTAGGTCCTGGACTCTCTCATTATTTCGTGCATCGGGGAAATATGGAGCTGCTTCTTGCATTTCGAAGTTACGATGGGTGAAAAGGCGGGGAGCCTAATCTTGCGCAAGGTGTCCGCTTCAAATGGACGGCTGAGGCTGCCCCTTGATACTGTGGGCCCAACTTTAAAAGTTCTTTCCCTTTCGCAATTCGCGAGTTCGTGGGTCAAAGACCCTCGGCTCCCTTTTCTAAACTCTCGATCCTTGAGATGGCGATACGGGTCGGGCCCCCTTTCTGGTCAGCACTCTCTGCATGTAACCGTCGGCTAGGGCCCAAGTACTAACGCCTCTTGCAACTCGCGGCTTCGCGAGCTGGAGTATCAAACTTTGGCATTCTCCCCTTGCGAAGTCCCGAGATGTGATGGTCAATGAAGGTTGACCCTCTCTGGGCACTTTTCATAACTTGCAATCTCGCGCAACTAAAAGACATCGTCCGCCCTCCGAAATTACGAACCCCGAGCTTGAGAAATAACATTGCGCTTGAACTACTTGCGATCAACGACCCTCGTAACTTCGCGAGTTCCTCCTGAAGGATTCCGACCATTGACTTCCTTAAAACTTTTAGCGCTACACTTGACGCTACTCGGTTAATCTGCAATTACCCATCAATCATTGTTCTGCTCTGTCGCTGAATCCTTTCCGCTGAAGAATGAAATATCCGCTCGCTTGATTTTAAGTCCGAAAAGGACTTCTTCTGTGTGCTGCGCTTGGGCGCTTCTCGTGCAACCTACAGACTCGGATATCCCTATGCCGAAGACAAGTAATGTTGCTAACATTAGGCTCCATGGGGGATAGAGTCGTCCCTGTGATGCTCTAAGGACTCATTTTGCAGTTTCAGTGCCTTGATGTTGGGCTATGGAGTCATTTACTAAGCCGAAACAATAAAAGTAAAAATGAAAAACAGAAAAGACAATATTTACAAAACACAGGAGCCACAGAAGGCTCAAAACACTTTTTAAGAAAATTCCCATTTACTAGGTTGCTGAAAACTTCTTCGCCCTCCAAATCCTGCAACATGTAAGTGTTATTTGAGAAATCTTCAGATATTTTGAAGGGCCGATCCACATGGCTTCAAATTTGCCGTGTTTTCCCTTATCTTGCTTAGGAGCGTCCCATTTCAACACCAGGTTTCCTATCTGGAACAACTCCTTTTTGGCCTTCTTATCGAAAACCTGCTTGGTCCTTTGCTGATGATCCTGAATCCGGTCCATTACCTGCTCTCTGGCCTGCTGGACTTCCACCAATGGATGAATCCTTCGGATCATATCTTTGGGCTCTTCCTGATAATCCTGGAAGAATTTCGCTACGGGAATGGCCTGTTGAGAAGGGAAAACAACTTCTCCGTAAAGTAACTGGAAAGGGGAGATGCCTATAGATCTCTTTGTGGTCACCCGATCGGCCCATAGAGCGAATTTCAGCTTTGAATTCCAAGCTCTTTTGTTGTCTTCCAACAGTCTTTTGATGATCCTTATCAGGCTTTTGTTGGAGGACTCTGCTAAACCATCGCCCTGGGGGTAGTACGGAGTGGAGTGAATCAGCTTGATTCCGAATTGCTCACAGAACTTAACCAGCGGTTCAACCTTGAATGAGGTTGCATTATCTGTAACGATCTTTCTTGGGCAACCGAATCTTGCGATGAGGTCTTCCAGGAATCCAATAATTACCTTGTGGGAAGCACTCCTGGTGGGGATAGCTTCAATCCACTTGGTAAAGAAGTTTGTGGCAGTTAGGATCCATCAGTGCTGCCCGTTGGAAGCCGAGTGGATTTCTCCAATAAAATTCAAGCCCCATTGTTGGAAAGATCCCGAAACAACTACAGGCTGTAAAGGCAGAGACTTAAGCTGTTGTTTTCCTGAAAATCTTTGACATGAGATACAGGCTCTAACTCCTCTATGGACATCAGCAAACAAGGTGGGCCAGTAGTACCCAGCTCTGAGAATTTTGTGGGCTGTAGTCTTCCAGAAATGGTGCCCTCCACACAGGCCGCTGTGAAACTCGACCATGATCCTGTCGGCCTATTGTGGATCTATGCATTTTAAAATCACCCCCAGGGGGTCTTTCCAGTATAAAATTTGATCAATAAGGCAATACCTGATTGCCCTGAGCTTCAGAGCTCTTTCTTTGTTTCTTTGCAGGCCATCTGGGGGCCGCAACTCTTCCAGAAAATATATGACATCCTTATACCAAGGACATCGAGTCAATGGGGGCTCTCTTTGAGGGTCTATTTCAGACAACTGACCCCGTTGAATTCTTGAGCATTCGTTCATGAAACTTATCCCCAAAGCTTGGCAATTGGCTTCAGCTAGCAACTTGGCTAAGCCTTGACCCTTGATCAATTTGGTAGGCCTTATTTCCAGATCAAATTCCAGGATCTTGGCTATCCATTTACTCCTCTTCCCATCAATGTCGGGCTGTACAAGGAAAGACATAGACTATGAAAGCCTTGAGAGCTTTCACTAAAGCATAGGCATGTTTCTCCATGATTTCACATCTGACCTTTGCATCCCTTAATGCCTTTCTAAATAAGGCAATGGGTTGCTCTCGCCCTTTCTCATTTCTCTGCAACAAGACTGCTGCTACTGTATCAAAAGAAGTGAAAGAGAAGATTAGGAAATCTTTGGAATAGTCAGGACTGATCAACACTGGTGCTTCGGTCAATGCTCTTTTTATTTGGACAAAATATTCCCTGGGTTAGGCCGTCCATTTTACTTAGTTTCCCTTCTTGAGCATAGCTATGATGTGTTTCACCAGTTCAACAAAATTTGAGACGAATCTCCTCAGAAAATTAATCTTTCCCAAAAAGGCCTGAACTTCCTTCTTCGACCTGGGAAGCGACAGGGTCTGAATTGCCTCCACTCTGCTAGGATCAATCCTCACACCTTCTGCTAATACTATATGGCCTAATAGCTTCCCCTCCTCCATAGCGAACAAAGATTTCTTGGGGTTCAGGGAAAGGCCGAATCTTCGACATTTTGAGAAGAATTTCCTCAGGTGACAACAGTGCTCTTCGTCGGACCTCGAGAAGACTGTGATGTCATCCAGATAGATCACCATGAATCGATCTTTTTCTCTGATAAAGGCTATGTCCATGGCTCGCTGAAATGTGGTTCCTTCATTCATTAACCCAAAAGGCATTTTGGCATACATGAATGTGCCCCAAGGGGTGGTGAAGGCTGTCTTTTCTCTGTCCTCGGGCATGACCGATATCTGATTATAACCAGAAAAACCATCGATCATGGAAATCCTAGACGCACCGGTTACCCTTTGCAATATGTGTTCCATGTTGGGCAGGGGATAATTGTCTTTCTTTGAGCTCCTGTTTAGGTTCCTGAAGTCAACACAAAGCCTAATTTCCCCATTTTTCTTCCTTACCGGAACCAAATTGGCCACCCATTTGGAGTACCTCAGGGGGACGATGATCTGGGCCTCTAACAACTTCTTTACTTCTTTCTCCATGATAGGCAACAACATGGGGTTTATCTGTCTTAGCTTCTACCTAAAAGTCTTAGCCTCTTCCTTCAGTGGGATCTTGTGTTCTATGACAGATGTGTCATATGTCTTGAGGTCTTCGTAAGTCCATGTAAGCACATCAGAAAATTCTTTCAACAACTCTGCATATTCGACCCTTTGTTCTGTGGTCAAAATGCTTGACAGCTTGA
>SNQJ01S0009228.1:98621-110962 GCA_010110895.2 Picea sitchensis | reverse complement strand
TAACTTTAGAGTCTTAAGTCATCGTGGAGTCAGACTAGCCTCCCTGTCGGTCCCGTCGCTTGTTACAGTTACCGCCGAATTTTGAGTCTTTTCCTTCTAAAAGGCGTAGAGTTATTAGGTGCGGTACACACATATCCACTATTGAGACTTGTGATTCTACAAGGATGAGTATTGAACCTAGTCTTCAGAATGATGGGAGCCCTTCGACTCCCACACCCACTATAGTTAATGACACCCCTTCGACTCCTGCAACCTCAATGGTTGTAGTGCCCGAGGCACCTATCATTATTATGGCTCGACCTATAATGAATACTCAAGCTACCGCCTCGAACCCTTTTGGGTCTCTTGGTCACTCACTGAGCTATAATGTTCAGACCATCCCTATGGCTTCTAGTCCTTTTTCTTATGGTATGCCCAACTTCACGTCACAATTTTTGAACACCATCCCAATTGTTGGCCTTAATGATAGCATTGGGATTGGGGGCACTACACCTCCTTACATTCCTTTTTCATCTCGTGGGTCTCAAATCCCTCAAATGACTCCTAATATGGGAGGCTTCCCTGCATTTAACCCCAGGTCCAATCCTCCTTCTTCTGGGTGGAAAAAACAACCTGGCGGACAAGCTTCGACTCAAGTTTCGTCCTATAAACCTACCTCCTCGGTGAAGATTCCGACCAATATGTTTGGCATGACGAATCTACCTCTATCCTCCGGATTCCCACCTGAAGGAGGTCGGTTTAATTCTTTGGGCAACCCCCAACCCGGATCCAATCTGGCTGGGGGAAATTTTTATAAGCTCCAACAAAACATTCCTGCTAGAATGATGCCCAACCAACCTTTAATGAATCAGCCCAGAGGAGGGCCTTATAATCCTGGACATGGCCATGGTGCTTACCAGAACCCTGGATGGGCTACAATTCCTTAAGCACAATATTTCCCGGGAGCCTTGGGCCAGATGCCGCAACCCCGTCTCCCTTTTCTGGCCATGCTTAATCTGCCAGACTTGTCTAAGTTAATGAAAGACCATGTGAGTCATGATCCTACATGCCCCTCCATCCCCACCAAGATTCCTTCGGACATCCCAAAGTTTGAGGGTAAGAATGGAGAGGATCCTGGTGATCACATCACTACCTTTCACCTTTGGTGCTCATTGAATTCCCTTAATGACGATTCTATTCAATTAAGATTATTTCAACGCACCCTCATCAAAGTTTCTGCAAAATGGTATATTGAGCTACCTAGGGGGGAATATGGGACTTTTAGTCAGTTGGTGTTGGTTTTCCTTAACCACTTCCAGTTTCCCATTCATTATGATGCTGGCCTAGAATTGTTTTCGACTTTACGCCAGGATACCGCCACTCATATCTCAGACCATATCCAGGAGTGGCATAGATGAAAGAGGTTGATTAAGACCCCTATACTCTTGGCCTTTCTTTTAGAATGGTTCCTTAAGTCTTTGCATGCTCCTATCTCGAAGGACGTTGCTACTTCCAGGGTTACAACTGAGGAAGAAACGATTTTTAGAGCCCAACAGTTAGACTTGATATATGCTCAGTCTGGGATGTTGTACCACCTTCTTCTGGATGCACCGCGGTCAACTTACGACCCTAGAAAAAAGCCTAGACCTCATGCCGATGACATTGTAGGTACCGCCAATGTAAATTCCACAGACTCGGTGACAAGCCATATGAAAGAGTTGTCTCTAAACCAGTCTTTAGGGGGGGGGGGGCAACTTCATCTGTGTATTCCAACCCCACTCAGTTGACAAATGTACATTCTGTGCAATTGTCGGCCAACCCAAATGGTAACCAAAAACCAGGAGGGAATAAGAATAAAGGACGTAATAATCATAAGGGTGGGACAAATGGTAATAAACCCAAGGACAATGGTAATAATGAGAAGACGAATAATAATGTTGGAGAGGGCAAATGAAAAAGACGTAAGGTGAAGTTTCCATGTAAGCTTTGCACAGATGATCACCTTACCCATTTATGCCCCAAACTTGCAGAAGCTACGAGGCTTTTATCTCTGCTGCCCGCCGTGCTGATGAATCCATTCCCACATAACCAACACATGGCCTCGAGCTCCTCAAACGCCGGAAATGTGATTGGTGGGAGTCAAAACCCACCGTTGCAAGACGACGATCGTTTGTGTATCGATATGGTCGATGTGAAAATTCATGTAGCCACTCAATCTCGATATTATAGCTCTTAACAAGCTATTCCTGGTCTAAATTCTCCTCCTCCTCCCCCAGAGATGAACTTATAGATTGAAAAACTAGAGCCACCACCTCGTGTTTTGAAAGGAGTACTCAAGCGCTCTACCCACAATCCAAATGCTAGAGCCGTCCAAAACTACTCTATTGTTGAGGAGCTGGGTCAAACCCCTTGTGTGATGTCGGATTTGGAGGTACTCCAGACATGTCCTTCATAGAGGAATGCCTTACTATCTTCTTTAGGAGCTCTAGAACCCAGTGGCTCAAAAGTGATCAAGTTTGACGTCAAAGATGTAAAGCCTCGCTTGCCTTACCATGTGGCTTTCCAAATCCACGTGGAGTACTCAAAGTATACCATCAAACGTGCAGGTTGATTAAGGCGTTGCTACGTGTGTGATTTCCCTGATCTATTGGAAAGCTCTCAGTTCTCCGACTCTTTCCAAGTCACCGAACATGTTGACCGCTTTTGACGGTCATTCCTTCTACCCTCACGGTATTCTTCCTGCCTTCCCAGTCCAGTTAGGTGGGAAGACGGTAGAGGTGGAGGTAGAGGTAGTTGATGCGCCTCTTGATTATAACTTGTAACTAGGATGCAATTGGACCTATTCTATGGTCGTTGTCGTATCATCCGTCTTCCGTACTCTTTTTTTTCCTCATGAAGGGAAGATCGTGATGATCGACTAGTTATCCTTTCTGTACTCTAGTCCTAATGCATCTATTGGACCGTCAATCCCTGCAATCGACAATTCTCAGCCGACAACTCAGAATATTAGTGTCAGAATGTATTCTTCCCTTATTGGTACTTTTGACTTCACGACACCGATTCACCACGTTTACGCCAGGTCCAGTAGGCCCACCTCAACAGGGAGGTCCATTCCTTTCCACACTTCCTATTTTAGTGATCCATGGACCCTACCTTCCCTGACTTCGTCTTGTGAAGGCCAATTTCATGATGGGATGGCCATGCCACTATCGACAATAGAGATTGCGTATCAAGCTATTCTTGACTCTTCCGCCGATCCTGATCCTGTTCCCTCGCCAATAGACGAGGAGGATCCCATTCTTAGGCCCGTGTGGGCCACTTCGTCATCTTGTTCACATGATTGCCTCGATGAGACTTGTCCTTCGGATGAAGCTATCATCGAAGCCATGAATGGTTCTGACAAACCTTGGGATGATATGCATCACCACTCTTATTTTCTCCCAGAGCTTGAGAGAATCAAACAAGATGACTTTCGATCTACTTTGAGTGAGATAGTCGGTCACGCCATAGTTCCACTTGATACGCACGACATTTATGCCGAAGGAAACATGGCGAGTATTTCTCCTACCATCACGATCAATATCTCTCATACCCCTGGCAAGGTTGAAAACGTAAATATCGGTGTGGATTGTTCGCCAGAAGAAATCTTGATCTACATCGAACTGGAATATCGAGACGTATTTGCTTGGTCATATGAAGAGATTCCAAGAATCGATCCTCATATTGTCGAAAATGAGATTAGAACTTATCCAGATGCTAAACTTGTTCGGCAGCGTCTTAGAGATGTCAACCCCCAGAGGGCCCTTGCTATTAAGGAAGAGGTGGAGAAGCTACTTAATGCTAGATTCATCTACCTGATTCCCTTGAATGAACGGGTATCCAACCTCGTTCCTATGGATAAGAAGCAAGGAACCATCTGTGTATGTATGGACTTTCGTGACCTGAAAAAGGCCTGTCCTAAAGACAACTTCCCAACACCTTTCATCGATCAAATCCTCGATGAGTGTGTGGGAAGCAAAGTATTTTCTTTTATGGATGGATTTTCAGGGTATAATCAAATTCAAATCAAACACGAGGATCAACACAAGACGACATTTATTTTTCCTTGGGGTACTTTTGCATACCGGAAAATTCCTTTCGGCCTTAAAAACGTCATAGAAACCTTCCAACGTGCCATGAATTTCGCTTTTCACGATCTTAAGCACATAGTTGAAGCTTACCTTGATGATCTTGTTTCTCACTCTCACAAGAGAGTGGATCATGTTATACACCTTCAACTTGTTTTTGAAAAATGTCATTACTATAGAATCGAGTTGAACCCTCACAAGTGCATCTTTTGCATTAAGTATGGTCATATTTTGGGATTTCTAGTTTCTGAGACCGGGATCATGGTAGATACACTAAAGGTTGAGGTAATACTTTGATTTCCTCCCCCGCACACGATTAGACAACTTCAGGGTTTATAGGGGAAAGCTAACTTTCTTCGCCGGTTTATAGTGAACTATGCCAATATCACTAAGGGTTTCATGCGTCTCTTGAAGAAGGACACCCATTTTATCTGGGATGAGTGATCCCACGAGTCCTTCAATGCTTTGAAGAAATCCCTTGTATCGACGCCTCTGCTGAAGCCTCCTTAATACAGTAGATATTAATTGCTTTATATCACCGCGTCTGAAGATACGATTGGCATGGTTTTGGTTCAGGAGGATGATGAGCTCCACGAGCACGTCATCTACTATATTAGTCGAGCCTTAGTCGGTCCTGAACTTAATTATTCTCACGTTGAAAAGATAGATTTGGTTGTCATTCACGCAGTCCAATGTTTGCATCACTATATATTACTTTGCAAGACTACTGTGGTTGTCGATGTCAATCCATTTAAATAAGTCCTTACCAGGCATATCATAAGGGGGAAATATAATAAATGAATTGTCATTTTACAATATTTTGATCTCGATTTCGCTTCTGCAAAATCCAATAAATCACTAGTCTTCACGGAGTTAATGTCCAATTTTCCACGATTAAATGAGGATGTCATCCATATTGATTCGTTTGCAGACAGAGACATTTTTCTTGTCTCGTCGTCCGACCCCTAGTATGGATACATTGTTATCTATCTTCAAACCTTGAAGTTCCCTCAACATCTCTCACGAGATGACTGACGATGTGTAAGATACCAAGCTAAAAATATATACTATTATCGGTGACATGTTGTATCGCTCAGGAATAAAAAATATCTTGCGTCGTTGTTTAAATCACGGAGAGGTCGAGTCTGTCCTAAATGATTTCCACAGTGGGGCTTGTGGTGGTCATCTATCTGGGCTTGCGACAACCCAAAATCTTTTGCAAGCCGGTTATTTCTGGCCTGTGATCTTTAAAGATTGCATTGAAGCAATTAAGAAGTGTCACCCCTACTGGGTGTTCACTCGAAAAATGCACTCGCATCCAACTCCTCTTCACCCAGTCATTATCATCAGTCCCTTCACCAAGTGGGGGGTGGACTTCGTGGATTGCAACCCAACTTCGGTTGGGGGGAATCAACACATTATCATGGCCATCGAATACTTTACTAAGTGGGCCGAGGCCATGCCTATAGTTAAATCCTATGGGAATATTGTTTCTTTCTTCGTATTCAATCAAATTATCGCTTGGTTCGATATCCCGAGTGATATTTTCACTGATCATGGAAGTCACTTTTAGAACAAAATGATGGAAGAACTAGCATCTAAGCTGGGGTTCAGACATGGTCATTCTTCTGCTTATTACCCCCAGGAAAATGGACAAGTTGAGGCTGTTAACAAGTCTCTCAAGACCATTTTGCAAAAAATTGTCAGTCAGAGTAAGTCTGACTGGCACATCATGCTATATCCCGCACTCTGAGCATACCGAACCTTGGTCAAGACCGCCACCATATTTTCCCCTTTCAAGTTAGCATAAGGTGTCGATTCGATTTTACCGATTGAATGCGAAATTCCTTCTCTTAAGTTGGCAGTCGCGCTCCTACCTGACACTTCCGATCTCGAACGACACCTTGTACACCTAGAGGTTCTTGATGAGAAGCGTCGAGACGCCTCTATGGCTATTGAGGTGAACAAAAGACATGTCAAGGTCTAGTATGATAAGTATTTCTGTCCTCAGTTGTACGCTGAGGGTGACTTGATCCTCTTGTATGATCAAGCCAAAGAACCACTGGGGGAAGGTAAGTTTAAAACCATGTGGCACGATCCTTATATCGTGCGATGTGTTCTAGAAAAAGGAGCCTATGAGTTAGAATATTATGAAGGGAATAAGTTGGCCGAGCCCAGAAATGGGCTCTACTTGAAAATATATTACACTTGAGCCCCAAGATTGGGCGTAACTCTTTGTATACTAAATATAATTTAGTGTACATATATTTTCCCTTTATTTCTGTCTTCAGCTTGCTTATCGAGTTTTCCCTTTGTTGGCAGATGTCAACGGAGTCTTCGGTCTACCTAGGATTCACAGACGAAGCCAGTCATCATACACGGAACTTGGCTTCCACCGCTTGGGTGGTTTACTCACCCAAGGGTCTACTGGTGTCTTTAGGTGGTGTATGCCTAGGGCCATCCACGAACAATGTGGTCGAATATAGCGTCGTTATAGATTTTGCGTGATGCTATCTCACATGGTATTCGTTCTTTAGAAGTTCTCCTGGATTCCCAGTTAGTAGTATGTCAGTTGAACGACAGTTACCGCGTGCGTGATCCTACTTTACTCTGTTGATTCCTACGGGTACGTATTTTAGAATGACAATTTGATTTTATTACTTATTATCACATTCCTAGGAGTTCTAATCATGTATCTGACGCTTATTCTAATTTCATTTTAGATTGGCATTTGTCACATAATTAAAAGAAAAGAAAACCATCTCATCAATGTACACATTGTAAAATATAAGTAAAGTCGAAGATCCCTTTTTGTATATTTAAAAAAATATGGTGTTTATAGTACAAAATCGGGGCTAATACCCTCAATACACATATACAGTCGGTACTACAATATCCATGACATCTACGCCTGTGGCACCAGATGTGTGTCATGGTAACAAACTACGGTGTTTGCGAGACGTCAAAAGAGTGACACCCATGCTCTGGGTACACCAACCTCCTGTTGCTACATGGCTTCAGGAAGATCCTCTACCTGAACCATGGGGATCCTATGAGTCAAACGAGACAGGTTGCCCTGCACGTTTCTTAAGACCCTCTCGACTTCTCTTCCCACTGCCTCGTCTCCTCGGTTCCTCCGTCAATGTCGAGGAAACCCCTCCGGTCCTCACGGACCCATGTCTACGTTACGCAAGTGTCTAGTTAATACTTAAGCACCATCCAAAAATATTTTTTTCTATTATACAAAAATAAAATAAAAATGAAATATTTAAAAAATATTTGACATACCTATGTCACCGTAGGCGGACCTTGGTGGAAGTGGCATGTCCAAATCTCCTCGGAAGTCTATCCTTGCATAGGGATAGTCATCTAGGCCAATGACTTGTCACTGCCACCAATAGAAGAAATCCTCGTTGTAGGGTGTCGGCACCCTACCTCCCCCCTGCCGCCTCATTACCTCATTCCACCATGCCATGGCCGGATCACGAGGTCTTCTCAGAAGAATCTCGACTCTAGGTCCCAAACCTGGAACCCACTCGACAAAGAAACTGCATAGGATAGAGGCAAACCCAAAATTCCTCTTACTCCCATGTTTGCACTTTGTCAACTGGCTCTTCATATTTTCCAGTAGTGAGGTACACCATTCATATACTGTGGGTCTCATACACTGCACTGCATATAACATGAGCGACCTTGATGCCTGGTGCAACAAGGCTGAAATTGTGATCCTGGTCAATACGAGCACAATGATATTCAGACTGAGATTTCTTATTGCTCAGATAGGGAGTTGACTCCCCACCTTAGGAGTCCCTACTACATAGTGGGCATCGATGTACTCCTTTATTTTCATTCCTATCCCTACTCCCCGTGATTTGAGGTTTACAACCTCTCCCTAGCGTGATAGACCAGTCAAAAATTAAATGTCCTCTACTTCAATTCTCAATGGTTGACCATCGATATTGAAGCTTTCACTCTCAGGATCCCAGTAACCCACAAGCATCTCGAGAAACCTCACCTAGGCTCTCATTCCTTTGAGCGCCCAAAATTTATACAAGCCACATCTCTTTAAGGCCATTTGGGCCCCCAGATCTCGATCTACAACAACAATGACCTCCTTGTGCTCTCTTTCTCTCCATTCAAGAACCATCCTACCAAGGACAAATAAAAAATTGAGTTAGAACCCTTAAAACTTATTGTTTGTGTGCCTGTATGCGATCCACTTAGCTTATAGTCGCGTATAGGGATGGCTATACATGCCATGAAGTTTTCAAAAGTGTGTATAACCCATCGTATACACGACCTGATTGAAGACAACCCACGTAGACCGAAATTCACATTTTGTGCCATCAACAACTAAAAATTTGGAACCTAATTCAAAAATTTAATCCACTGGAAATGAAGAGGAAGGGAAGTATATTTACCTAGTCCAGATGGTTGCTAGTTTCGTCGCCTGACACTCCTGCAATCACCGTTTGAATCTCGGAGGTATTTGGGTCCAATTTGCACTATTTGGGTAAAAAATCAAAATGGTATAGTAATTTTTGGTTTTGTTACTATTTATAAACTATTTTTACCCACTTTCTATAGTTTTAAGCCATTTTTTCACCTAATGGACTAATACAAGGGTGGATTGAGTTGGTTTTTGCAATTTTATCCGTGGATTCTTGCAGATTTCAATGTTATGTTGGTCGTTCATCACCACGGGTAGGTATTTTCGTTACCCAACATATAGGATAGGTATCCATCCCATCATGCATTTTTGCATTATTCTATAAACTCTCACATTTTATGCCTTAGGTACAAACCCATTTGTTGCGACACATAACCTTTCATCTGCTATAAGTCATGTCGTTAGCAAGTGGTAGAGACTTACCAAACATGGGTGCCCTAGTTATATCCCCTACTTCACATGGTGCCCATGCAAAGATTTTTTCCATAGGACCGGGAGTCCCTCATAGCTAGTACATGACTTGATGCTGAGCCTCATTTCTCACTCATAAACATACAGTCTTATACCATGAGGACTCCCAAACGAGTTTAATTTAAGCTCTTTTCCAACTCGTCTTTAAAAAGCGAAAATATTTTCGAGTGATTTGTCCCTTTCACACTCATTAAATTGGACTTGAAAGGTCGTGAGTCTTAGTTAAGCTCTTTTCTGACTCATTTTCAAAAAGCGAAAAGATTGCCGAGTGAACTTGTCTCTTTCACACTTGTAAATTGGATTTGAAAAGACATCTATTTGGCACAAGTTTATCCCCTTTTCACACAAAGTAGACTAAAAGTCATAAAAAAAGACATTTTTTTGCGTTAAGTTGTGATTTCATCTCATGCCCCTGCTTGCAGTGTTGAGCCTATAGTCGGTTCTCGCTTTGCGTTATAAACAGTTTGCCTCAGCAATTTTGCATCCTCAACCAAGCAGAGCCTTGTTTATATCCTTTGCAATTTGACACCCTATACCTAGGAGGGAACATTCCCTCGAGTGTCCATCTCCCGCATGCACATCCTTGCATTAAGCATAGGTATGTTCCACTGCTGGAACTAGTTTTTCTTACTTGCGACACTCGTTTCTTCCTCTGTATCATAACATTCGTTTGTATATGAAAAAACAAAAAAATATGTGCGGGAAGGGAGTATTATCTTATGTTGGCAGCAATCATGTCGCCTTTGAACATAGCACAAAGTTATTGAGTCTATTCATCATCATAATTTTGGGATTAGCATGGCCTTAGGAAGCTGATTTCGTTATAGAGTCATCTCTACCGACTGGTTACTCTTCTGGTCCCTATAGAGAATTTCATTGATGCCTCCTTCATGTCATGGTTTCATCATTGGGTCTATGCTATCAGAGTCCTCCACATGTCTCATGCTCTTGTTCAAAGGAAGTATATCAACCTATGTCGACCACTCCTCATAACTCTTGACTTTGCATGTCGGCCATACCCTCAGTTTGTCTCAGAATCACATGATATTGTAAGTCCTATCATGCACCCTGGGCCTACTTTCATCATTGGTAGGTAACATTGAACCCAACAATCGACATTTCATCATTGGTCGTTGAGTGGGTGGTTTTCCTTGTGTTTGACGGCAAGACATCTATTCACGCATTTGGATTCATGCAATGTCTTGGATGCCATTAGCCTTGCTGGTGGTTTCCTCTCCTTTGTCAATAGATTTCACCATTGGATTCTATTCAGAGGGTATTTTTCGTGTACTTCTTGCACTTGGCACACACGAAAGACGCACATGATCATTAGTTCGTGAACATGTTCCTCGTCCGATTTCCACCAAATCATGAAGCTCCTACTTTATACCTCGTGCTGACTGATGAGAGATGCCTTAATGCTCTCCTTTCAACGAGCCTCTTTCCATCGATTTCAACTCATTTATTCTGGAAACGAGACCTAGAGTCTTATGAGTACCTTGAAGCTTACAGTCATCAGTGGAAGGCTCTCTCGCCATCGACGTTTGGGAATACATCAATGTCTCTTGATCGATGGATTCTTCAGGTGTTCGACACTGACTCCTCTATTCACACTTGTAAGAATGTACTTGGTGGCTTGATACCTACTTTCATTATCAGAGACTGTCTCGCATTTGATAACGATATACCTCAATGACCAGTAATCAAACGATGTCTCATTGTGTTCGACCTCAACTCCTTTATTCACATAATGTAGACTTGCACCCTTGGCGGATTACGTAGAAGACTTGAAGACATCACTATGTGGCCATAGCTTTCCTAATATGTTGCTTCCTTTTCATTGGACCCGTACCTATATGACTTCATTGATCATGGGAGATCAAATTGTACTCCATGGTATATAGATATCTTCAGATTGGTTTTGAGACTAGTTATACTGGGCCTTGTTCGTGACTATGACATCTATTGGCATGTAACCACATTTGTATTTGCCTATCCATGCCCACAAACACTTGTTTGGTATATTTTCACATGGATCTGCAGTGTAATTTTATTGGTAGCCATGTATGCAAAGTCAGTACATAATGTAATGAGCAACTATTTCTTCCAGCTGGTTCCCTACCACTCCACTTCTAGGTTGTTTATAATGTATTTTGGCCATCACATATACTCCTCTGACCTCACACATTAGGGGGCATCTGTTATAGCAAGATTTGCCTCACCCTATGCAATCTTACATAGAGGGCCTTATTCCATTTCCATATGCAGACTTATCTTCCCTGTTGATAAAATCCAGAGACAAAAATAAATATTTTTCCACATGTATGCATCTTTCACACTATACAACATGCGTATACGGAAGATGCTCCACTACAGCCCGCGTACATCGGTATTTGTGCCAGAAAATGAAAATTAATGTCGGGTTTCCATGTCACGATAGGAGATCTATGATCCTTGGCTTTCCATATACTAGAAACGTTCCGACTCAGCCCTTCAGTTCCATTTTGAAGGCTATAAATGGGCCAATTCTGAGCTATGGAAAGAGGAGAAAGAATTAAACTTTGAGAGCAAAGCTACTCTGGAGAAATTATTTACTTCATATTGAGTCTGCATCCCTTTGTCCTTTAAGTCTGAACACAATGTTCAACCCCCAAGCTCTTCCATTATTGGTTCAAAACCTCATTGTTTCTCTCTCATGAGCTTGTATTTGGTGGAGGATTGAAGTGGTGGAGGCCTAGCTGGAAGGAAATTAGTTCATTGGTTATGAACCGTGCCGACACAGAAGTTTGTATTATTTTATCTTCTGCTAATCATTTATTAATAGAAATACTCATTTCCTGTCCAATTGATATCTTGCAGATATATGAGTTATTATCCATGGGCGTATTTGTTATGTATATTAATGGATTATGCTATCTAATGTGCTAACCTTTTATATTATCACTATATGCTTGCTTTGCTTGTTTGTTGAGAACTAGTTGTAGGTATATAACTTTGGCTTCAAGTGCTCAACGGTGGACTTCATCGAACATCTGGACGAGGTAGGCCCCTTTCTTATCTCGCTTGCATATTTGTTTATATAGCATGTTTTTGGGATAGAGTTGATTTCTGCAGTCGTTTCCGTCTGTTGTGGTTTACCCTAGCCATAGAGAGATTTTCATCGTAAAAACCTTTAAAAAAATGTAAAATCTAAAACCATTTCTAAATGGATATTGACATATTACCAATGAAAATGTACACTTAAAATATTCCACAAAATTTGTGAAATATTTAAAATTGTTAAAAAAAAAAAGGTGCATACAATTTATTCTTAT
>SNQJ01S0009228.1:43674-63032 GCA_010110895.2 Picea sitchensis | reverse complement strand
GTGGGTTAACCCTAAAATAAGGAAAGTGGGGCCAAGTGACCTAGAAGATGTTTTTAAGGAAGCTACTTGGAGAGTATAAATAAGAGGCAAGGCTCTCTCATTTTAATTAAACTTGAGAATATTGAATATCTATAGGTGTCTGAGGTAACCAAGAATATCTAAGCCTAAATTCTGAGGGAATGTGAAGAAAAGAAGGCTGAAATGCAAGGAAGGATAGATTCTTTTGATGGTGCTTTCTAAGGTATGTTATTTACAAGTCATCTCACCATTTTCACTATAACTTTTACATGTAAGTTTTAAACCTGCGAAGTAAAGAAATGCATATAGATTCTTAAGCAATACATAAATTAATCAATTGCTCATACACAGAGTACACAGAGATTTTATACCGGAAACCCTCAACCAGGAAAACCTTTCTTATTTTCATTATATCGAATTTCACCATTCACCATACAATATATACAATGTTTTTAGGTATTTTGTTGATACCAAAACCCTAATCCCTTAATCCGGGATTAATTTACAAATCTGCTAAAAATAGAAAAATAGGGATCATCAGACGCAGTTGTCGTATCTGACGCACCCACACACACACACATGCAAAGAATATAACACATACCCAACACTTTTTTCTATAATTCTTCAGACCATGAAATTGTTATTCCATTGAGAAAACATATCCAAGTATATGTGGTAAAAAATTCTGCTTGTGGGTCATTGTATTTTTGGAGTTACACTCCTTGGAAAATGGGGTTTGTGGCTAGTCCTGAAACTAGTCAAAAACAGGTGTTTCGGGTAAAAACGTCATAAATTATTCATTAAAGAACAAAATTCAGTGAAACCAAATGTGTTGGTTAAGGTATAGTATGTAGTATGTCGTGTAATAGTTTCATATCAATTCAACAAATATTCCGTGCAGGGCACGCTCTACAAGGTCGATCTTTAGAATAAGCCAGAATTCAACAAGGTATGCCATTTTTGCTATAACTCATTTTCTGAGAGCTGGAGTAATTGCATAACACTTGGATTATATGGTTAAAAAGGATTAAATTTCTCTATTACTGATTCATCCCCCCTCTCAGTAATCCAACACCCTCATCATCTAAACAAAGCACTCTCTTCTTGAAACAATGTACATAAACTTGAGGTAATTGGTTGTATGTTTAGTTGGTTAGGATGAGTGGGACATATTGTATGATAAATTCTTTTACAACTAGCAAACAATGTCACATTGGGAGGAAGTGATGAGTATCCTTCATGGTTAAATTTTTTCACACAATATAGGGTTGGTTCTCCTATTTTATAGAGTCGGATCAGAATTATTGTATAATTATTGTATAAGTACTTGGATGACTAATAGGAGGGGTGTTAATAGCACTCATTTGAGCGAGGTGGGATAGGTTCAACATGTTTTGAGGATAGTGTGTGTTGACCCTAAGATGCATAAAAATAGAACAAAAATATGTAAGAGGAGGATAAGAATAAGACTCCATAATCTAAAGGACAAGGGAGGAAAGGGAGAAGAGAGAATCAATGTAAGAGACATCACTCAAGAGAGGCAATTTTGATAGGAAATCCCCATTGGAGTAAAAAAAATGTAGGGAATTAACACATTTATGCTACCACATATATCATGAAGGAAAGTATGGAATACCGCCCACACACACACACACACACTACTAGGAGGGGGAAAGAGGAGAGTGGATTTTCCACTTAGTTTTAGGGTTAAATTGAGAAACCCTAAGATAAGAGAGGAGAGAAAGAAACTAGATTAATTAGGATATTAGGATATCAATAGTGTTAACCTAATGAAATAGAATATTAGGGTACTTCACTAATGCTTTAAACTAGGTTTTATCATCAAATTAGATGAAGAAATAAACCAACAAAATAGGTTTCAATAACTAACAATTATTTTAATGAGACAAAAACCCACATTTTGCATGCAAAGCAAGGGACGATGGTCCTTCTCTTCAATACCAAACTTATTACGTATAGGAAGGAATACTTAGCCACAAATGAGCTAGACTTAGTCTTAAAAGTCGTACTTAGCCTTGCCGACGAAGTTCAAAGGATGAATGTCAATAGTTCTTAGCCTTATCAGTGAGGTTCAAAGGATGAATGTCGATACATGCTTATCTTCACCAGAAATGACCTTTTGATGAGCGTCGATATGAATTTACCCCCACCATCATTGATCATAGAATGGGGGCCGATACACCCTTTCCCTTTTTCAACATCAATCATTTTAAAGGTGCCAACATGGTTTAACCTTTTCCCCTTAATGTCGACCTCAAAGACTGGCAACATTTTCCTTGCAATGTCAACGGATCACCTTTTTATAGATTTCAATACACCTTCTATATTGACGAGGATGATATTTATGATGCTGATATAGGTGTGTATCGATATGAAAAACAATAACTCGCCAATTTTTCCAAAAATACTTTAAAATCACTCAAATGCAAAATAGAAGCCATGCTTTCTCTTTTTCCATTCTTTGCCTTGTTAAAATAGTAAGGATTTGATGCTTCTGTCTAACATTGGTGTTTATTGAGAACTAATGATGAATGTGTCTTTTACAAATTCGACCATGTCTCCTCACAAACACTCACAAAACACTGACAAGGCCCCTGTCAAAGAGGCCTCTACAAGAAGAAGTGCTTAGGAGGAAGAAGAAGATACTCCACGACCAGTGTTTGACGACATCGAAGAGGTCATCAACAAGGAGACTTCAATAAAATGGGGTGAGGTATACCAAATTTTCAACACCCAAACCTTCACCCAAGAGGTAGAAGATATCTTTGATCTCAAGACATTAAAAAATATCACGAAATCAAAGCTATACAAGGTGGCGACACACACAATGGTGTTTCCGTACACAAAGGCCATTCCATGGATAGTAAGGCATGTAGACTTGGAAACCATATATATCCTTAACTCCAGAGAACACCTGATAGCCTCCTTTTAAGCTTCAAAAATCACTTCCTATTACCACTTGGAAAACAGGGAGAGATCACTTAATGAGAAGCTCATAAGGAAGTTCCCACTGAAGTCGAAGGATATTTTAAAGTCATGGTACATGCCCAACAAAACATTCAAATCAAGGCCCTCAATCAAATATCCCACCAACTTGTTGAAAACACCATACCAATAAGCGATGGCCATGATGTGCATATTATATAGGGAGCCTGATGCTTCAATATTCCCGATAAACTGGGTGCCTCTTATTTACTATATTGCAAATGTCAGATAAACCTTCAATTAGGCCAACATTCTATCCTCATCCCTAGAAGAATCTCTCAAAACAACCAAAGAGATCGTGCCTGGGAAATTCCCAAGTTTCCACATGTCCTCGTATCTCCTAGATGTGGTTTGCATTTGTCACACATATCCACAGATGGGTTGGTCTTGGAAGCCCGATGATACCCCAGTCCATATCTATTGCAAGGTGCTTTGAGAGCACAAGTATGAGACAAAATATCAAAAAATATACAATCACTTCCTAGCACCTCTATACCAACTTATATTCGACTCACCTACACCATGCATGAAAAATAAATCACAGGTGATAATCATGAGGATAGGATTTTGGTACCTCATAGAGTACAAAACATACTTAAGGATATACAGAGCCACCAAAGCTCCTCATTTACTCCCAAAATTCATTCTGAACAAGCTAGTGTTATAGGAAATTTCTTATCTAACTATGGTGCACAGAGTTGGTGCAACCCTTTACAGAGATAAGAAGGTTATTTGGTCTCCTCTCCCACTGTGGGTCAGATCATACTCCTTCAAAGACGTCAAGGAGTCCTAGGCTAAACTAGACAAATTGACATCTTTCCACTTCAGAGAAGAGATATTCCAGAGGCATGATCCTATGGACATAGTCAAAGGAAACTGCATCAACCACAGGTACAAGTGGGAATACATGACCGATGTTTGGGAAGAATAAGAAATCCATTGTCGGGCTAGAACATATCATGATGTCATTTTCAAGAGAAGGATAAATCCATTGGGTAGAGTATCATACGAACAACGAGTTCAGGAAGCCCAGAAGAAGTCCAAGGAAGAAGTGGTAGTAGCAACAAGCACGATGACAACCACAACCTCAGAAGCATCAGTAGAGGAAGAAAGAAAAAGGAATGAAATTGAATTTGTTTAAGTAGAAGAAAACAAGAGAAGGAAAGAAGAGGAAGATGAACAAAGGAAACAAAAAGAAGCTGAAGATGTGACAACAACCAAGTTAGTTGCAAAACAACGAAAGAAAAAGGAAAAGGTACAAAATAAAAAAGAATACTAAGTTGAGTGGAAGTAAAAATTTGAAGAAGAAGAAGTAGTTGTAAGGCACCATATGTAATATAATATGCACAAACATGAATATTCAACAAATGTCAATGGAACAACAAAATATGAGAAGAACAACACCAGAAATGATACCTTTATTCAAATAAAGAAATGTTCACTTGCCTCTTCGAGGGGGAAACCTCCAACAGCGCATAAATCTATTAAAAAAATTCTTAAGACAAGATTTATCATGCCTCCTACTCTTATTTATACTAATTATATCTTCTAAAGAACATTCTAGAGGAAGATCTTTCTAGAAGTGGAAGATTCTATGAGGAATTCTTACATTGACTTGTTCACATTTATTAAATAGGCCTTACTAACTAATGTCGACCTTTATTACATGTAAAATATATTATTCTATATAAGTGAGGGGTTAGGTCCCCTAACATTCCCTCCCCATTGAAAATGAGCCTTGTCCTCAAGGCTTAAGATGAGGAAACTAATGCAAAATGGTAGTTGGTTCTCAAGTGGAATCTTCTAGTGGAGTATCCTTCCAATGAACAAAAACTTCATTGATGGTGCGTTGACGAAGACCACGCTCTCTGTGGTCCAATAAAGTTTGTGGATACAACCAAATGAAACCTTCTTCATCCAATTCTGGTAGGTTGGTCTGGGTGTGGCATTGGTGCCAATCACTTTATTCAAGCATGAGACATGAAAAATAGGATGTAGCTTGGAATGACTAGGAAAAGTTAAATGATAGGCCAATGGCCCCATGAGTTTGATAATAGTATAAGGACCATAAAATATTGGTGCAAGTTTCTAACATTGTTGGGATTTGAGTGAAGTCTTCTTTTATGGTTGGAGATGAAGAAACATATGATATCCTTCAACAAATTGACGTTCAAAACGACCCTGATTTTCCTGCTGCTTCATGCGATTTTGAGACATTGCCAATTTTTCTTTGAGAGTACTGAGAATGTTCACGTGGATAGTAAGATTGTGGTCAAATTCCTGAAATTTGGAGACACCCGACATGTATGGGAGAACTGATGGTGTATTTTGTTTGTAGACTACTTCAAAAGGAGTCATGTGAGTGGCAATATGATAAGAGGTGTTGTACCACCATTCAACTAGGGGTAACCACTGAACGCACTAATGTTTTTTTTCAGACACAAAACATCTAAAATATGTTTCCAAACACTTGTTGACTGCTTCCATTTGGCCATCAGTCTAGGGATGATAATTTATATTTAGATGCGATTGAGTTCCCTAGAGCCTAAATAGTTCTTTCCATAAACTAGTGGTAAAAGTGGGATAATGGTCAGAAACAATACAATGAGGCATTCCATGGAGTTTGAAGATATTATCCATAAAAAATTGAGCCACTGTGGATGTTGTGAACGAGTGTTGAAGATAAAAGAAATGAGCATATTTGGAAAGAAAATCCACTATCACCATGATGACTGACTTATTGCCTGATTTGGGTAAGCCAACAATGAAATCCATGGAAATATTCGTCCAAATAGTAGGTGGAAGCGGAAGTGGTTGGAGTGTACCAGAAGGTTTGACGGCCTTGCCCTTATTGCATTGACATGTATCACATTCGCTCACAAAGGTGTGGATGTCCTATTTCATAATATCCCAGAAGAAAGATCATTTTACCCTTTCATAAGTTTTGTTAAAACTTGAATGGATTGCTATAGGTGAAGCGTGAAACTCAGAGAGAACCTTGAGTTTAAGCACCGATTGTTTTCTTAAATACAAGCAGCCTTTATGGTGAAACTCTTTATTGTGCCAAGAGTACCCTGGAGCAACTTGTGGATCTCACTGAAATTTTTGGATTAGGTTGGAAATTTTTAGGTCTTGAAACCATTCATGTCGAACAACCTGAAGCCAATCTACTACAATGAATGAGACGGAAAAGAGGTACCCTTCATCTTCATATTTTCGGGAAAGAGCATCAATCACCACATTTTCTTTTCCCTTCTTGTAAACAATCTCATAATCATATCCAAATAGATTGGTCACCCATTTTTTTTGCTCCGGGGATGAAATTCATTATTACGGGAAGTACTTGAGGCTTTGATGATCCATTTTAATTTGGAAGCATCGTCCCAATAGATAAGGATGCCAGAGATCCACTGCATGCAAAATAACCAACATTTCCTTTTCATAAATTGATTGTCCCAAATGTTGGTCTAACAACTGTTTGTTGGTGAAATCTCAAGGTCATCCATCTTGCATGAGGATTGCCTCGATTCCTTTCCTGGATGCATCACTTTCCAGAACAAAGGTCTCGGTGAAGTCAAGTAGGGCTAGTACATGAGTAGTGCACATAGCTACTTTCCAGGCTTGAAAGGATTGGTTAGTTGTTGGAGTCCAACTGAAAGCATTGTTTTTAAGGAGAATTGTGAGAGGAGTCGCAATTTTTCCATAATTTTGAATAAAATTGCGATAATATCATGTTAAACCCAGGAAACCACAAATTTTTTTAAGAGTTTTAGGATGATGTTAATTCTACATAGCTTCAATTTTCTTGGGATCCACCCTTACACCATCCTTTCCAACAATATGACCCATGTACTCAACTTCAGAGGCTCCAAAAGCACATTTAGATTGTTTGAGGAAAATTTGGTGCTTGGAGAGGAGATGGAGAACTTGATCTACATGGGTGAGATGGGCTGGCTAGGTTTTACTATAGATGAGAATATCATCAAATAAAACTAACACAGAGTGACGGAGAAAACGACAAAAGACATTATTCATGAGGCTTTGAAAATTGGAGGGGGTATTACAAAGGTCAAAGGGCATGACCAAGAACTCATAGTGGCCCTCGTGAGTGTGAAATGCAGTCTTGGGGATGTCTTCCTCTTTCATATGTATCTGGTGGTAGCCCGAACGTAGGTCAAGTTTGGTAAAGTATTGAGCCCCACTGAGTTCATCCATAAGGTCATCTATGACAAGAATGGGAAAATTTTCCTTGATGGTAAGTTTGTAAAGGGCACAAAAATTAGGACACATGCACCAAGTGCCTTCCTTATTGAGGACCATGAAAACAAAGGAAGAAAGGGGCTAGTACTGGGACAGATAACACCCGCTTCTAACAATTCTTGGAAAATTTTCTCAATTTCTTTTTTTTGAGAAAAGGGATGACAATAAGGGAGAACATTGGGAGGAAGATTCCTCAGGATTAAATGAATGGAATGGTCATGGTCTCTGTGGGAGGGGGGAAGGCCCTAGGGAGTTTGGAAAATAGTGGGATGGTGGACAAGGATCGCTTGAAGGTCAAGGTGTGTCAGGTGTGTCTGCACTGCTTGAATGGAATGGAGTTTGGAAATGATGCCAAAATGACCTTTTTAAAGTAATGTTTCCATGCAATGGGAACTGGTGATCTATGAAGACCCTGTTGTAATGCCTTGGAGTTTATATTGTTGTCATTCTTGTTTGAATTGCATGGTTAATTCCTTAAAATCCATGGTGATGGGACCAAGAGTGTGTAACCATTCATCACCAAGCACAATGTCACAACCACCCATGTCAATAGAAAACATGTGATATTTAAGGTTATACTGACCAATTTGTAGGCACACATTTTCATAACGCCCCCCACATTTCATGGAACCACCACTGGCAATCAAGATTTGAAAATTGTTGACATCACAAATATAACAATTGACTTCTTGAGAAAGGCGACGATGAATGAAATTATGAGTGTTTCCATTGTAAACTAGGATGATGAATTTCTTGTGCTTAATGTATCCAATCAATTTGAGGGTTTGGGGAGCAGAAACAACTAGTGAGAAAATTCAAGGAAATCAGTGGTTCAACTTCAGGAGGATCAGAGGGCGTCGTAGGATCATCGGTTTTGGGCAGCTCTGCTTCATGTGAAACCTCAACCTCTTCATCAGAAGAATCCTCTAAAATGGCCATAAATTTTTTATGTTCTTTATGGTTGTTCCCATGAAAGAATTTATCATCACAATTGTAGCATATACCCTTGAGTTGGCATTCATCCATTTCTTCCCATGTTAATTTTTGGACCTTGAGAGGAGGGGCCTGAGGAGCACGGGTGGTGGGTTTTGGGTGGGGAACAAAAGTGGGTTTTCTGCTCTGAGCCAAGATGACTTGTTGTGCCTCCTTGGCATGTTTAGTTGCTTCCAACCAAGTCTAGGGGCGAGTCATGATGACCCAGGCTCAAATTTCATCCTTGAGGCCACTAATAAAGAATTCCCGGAAGAAGGCATATGTCATGCCCTCCATGCAAAAATCCAAGTGCTCAAAGGAAACAATAAAATCTTCCACTTTTCTAGAATGTTTCAACTTGGTCAGTCGTCCTAAATGGTGGGTGTCCATGTCAAAGTGTTCATACATCTTTGCAACAAACTGTGACCAAGAAACATACCCTTGGCGTGCATTTCGACGCAATTTCCACCATTGCCATAATTCTGGATCCAAATAGAGAATTCCATATTGAATCTTGGTTAAATCATCGGTGATACCATGCAAGGAGAAATAATGTTCCATCTAAGTAACCCAGGCTTGTGGATCTGATCCATCAAATATTTTTACCTTGACTTTGGGAAGACGAGGGTCACAAGGTAGAGAGTTGGAATGAGAGTGTATAGGCCAGTTGGAGTCAACACATTTAGTATAGAGACATGGGTCATAGGAGTAAGGACCCTGGAATTTGTTCATGAATTGGTGTAGAAGGGAATGGACTTCAACAATTTGGCTACCGAGTTGTTCTTGGATAACGTCCATTTTTGCATGAATGGTTGGAATGTCCTTATTTACTTGGGCTTGAAGAGAAGTAAGGTTAGTACTCGGTTTCTTATTGGTTTCTTCTTAGTGGGTGGGAGTCATGAGGGTATGAGGGGTGGGTCCAAGGACAAAAAATTAGACAAGTGATATATACCATTATGATCAGGGTAGCGAGAGGACACTAATGGGATAAGTGGGGAATAAGGGTGTTGGGAAGGGTATGGGTCCATGGGGTGAAAAAAAAGGTAAAAATGATAGGTATCACAATGATCAGTGTGAAAATATGAATCCAATGGGATAGGTCTCAAATAAGCGTGCGTGCAGGCCCCAGACTCTTAATAGGAAAAAATGTATAGTAATTCTTAACAGGAAAAATTGTGTAGTAATTTCACAACTAGAATGCAAGAGGCAAGGTTGCATGACAATATATCTTGTATGTTCCTTTTCTATTTTGTTTCCATCCCAAGGGTTAGGATTGTCAGGGTTCCTATAGAAAATGGTTAGCCCTGTGTTATAACTCTTTGATATACGTGTGGGGTCAAACAATGGTACTTGGCCCAATATCTCAGGGCACCAACCATGGAGGCTAGACCATACCCTTAGATGTACTACCTGATATCCTAGGTAGTAGAGAGTATCTTCTTGAGTGTTGTTCTTGGTGGGACTATAGAAGTCTGGTGGTCGATCGGTTGATCTAGGGATGGTTTCAGGATACCTAGGGGTCTCCCGATATACCATAGGTACGTGGGAGAGAAAGTCTCTATACAATTATTGTCTAATGTGTTACCACTTGAAGGGGTACCAACAAGGGTTACAAGGGTTTCCAACAATGTGAGCTTAAAAAACCTCTTTCATTTCCTATGTGTATGCATCCACGACTGTGGATTTATGAGTTGAATGAAAAATCATTATAGTTTAAAGACATCGAAACACATCTCTACCCTAAAAAAAAAAATTAACCCACAATTCCTGCTAAGGAAAGTGCT
Organism: Picea sitchensis; assembly: GCA_010110895.2. Taxonomy (NCBI): domain Eukaryota; kingdom Viridiplantae; phylum Streptophyta; class Pinopsida; order Pinales; family Pinaceae; genus Picea; species Picea sitchensis. The sequence continues at coordinate 52,992 of SNQJ01S0009228.1, read as the reverse complement.
ATGATACCACTTGTAAGGTACCAGCTGAAATACAATATGTAGAAATAGGAAAATTCAACAAATGTCAATGAAACAACAAAATATGAGAAGAGAAACACTAGAAATAATACCTTTATTCAAAGAAATCAATGTTCACTTGCCTCTTCGAGGGGGAAACCTCCAACAGAGCATATCTATATTACAATAATTCTTAAGACAAAAAATTTCATGCCTCCTACTCTTATTTATATTAATTCTATCTTCTAAAGAACATTCTAGAGGAATATCTTTCTAAAAGCGGAAGATTCTATTAGGTATTCTTACATTGACTTGTTCACATTTATTAAATATGCCTTACTAACTAATGTCGGCCTTTATTACATGAAAACTATATTATTCTATCTACATGAGGGGTTAGGTCCCTAACAATAGCTAAGGCATCAGTTGAAGCAAAAGAAATCGCAAAAGTAGCTGCAGAGAAGAGGAAAATCGCCAAAGCAACAGTAAAGGTGGTAGAGGAAGAACATGGGAAGGAAGATGAAGAAGAAATAAACAACGACGCTTCCCCCATGGACATGGATATCCAAGTGTCATCAACAAAATCCCCCTCACCAGTGGACATTTTATTTTTGGTGATATTGAATTGGGACTATTCACACCCTCCAAGGCTCACAAGGTAGCTAATATGAATACCTTCTGGTATGACAAAGCCTCTGGTAGGATAGTACAACAACAAACCAAGAAAATCCCAGTTACCAGGAAAGCTCCCCTATCTATGGTTATGGAAACCACTGTGACAGAGAATGTTAGGAAGGACCCACTTTCNTGAAGAAGAAATAAACAACGACGCTTCCCCCATGGACATGGATATCCAAGTGTCATCAACAAAATCCCCCTCACCAGTGGACATTTTATTTTTGGTGATATTGAATTGGGACTATTCACACCCTCCAAGGCTCACAAGGTAGCCAATATGAATACCTTCTGGTATGACAAAGCCTCTGGTAGGATAGTACAACAACAAACCAAGAAAATCCCAGTTACCAGGAAAGCTCCCCTATCTATGGTTATGGAAACCACTGTGACAGAGAATGTTAGGAAGGACCCACTTTCAATTTCATCCACTAAAATTTACTTCATCGTGGCATCAGAGAAAAACCTCAAGGACTTGATCCATGAGAACCAAGAAAAAGATGACAGGATCAAGGACTTGGAAGAAGAAGTCAAGTGTGGGAAAAAAGATAAGGAGAGCCTTAAATAATTTAGAATATGTGTCGAGAGATTTAAGACAGAGCTTCACAATATGGAGACTGACATGTATGTAAATCTCTAAGTCTTCCAACAGTTGGCAACTCAAATTATGGCCCAACATAGCACAATACAATCCAAGAATGTAGAATTCACCATCATTAGAGCAGGTTTGAATGAGATGCAACGATAGATTGTTGAAAATACATATGCCCAAGTTGGGCTTCCTCACATATAAGAGTGGGAAAGAAAAGTTGACTACATTTCTCTTGATAATTTCTAGAAATCTGGGGAGAAGGCCAAAAATGATATAAAGAATTCACTGGAAATCTATGCACAACTTCACAAAGAAACTCACATCTTAACACACAAAGTAAACCTGCCTCTGATTGAAGCAATCAGGAAGATGAAATTCGATGAGCAAAGTTTTGAAGAGGTCGCGATAAACATGAAGCAGAGGTAAACGGATGTTCGAGATATGACTAGGGTAAAAGTGGATCTGATGGAGGATCATCTCGTCAAGCCAGCTAAACTGCAGAACATGATTCGATCTTTCATGGTCAACCTGACGAGAGATATGAAAACCCTCTCACAAAATTCAACAACTCACAAAGCTTCCTTGGAGACACTTATATTCTGTAGAGTTATCGCCATTGTAGAACAACATAAAACTTGGGAATCTTACTTGAGAGACAAAGAAAAATGAAGGAGGACAAAGTAGCTAATTTGAATATGCTCAAACCACCTTCTATTTTGTCTTTTTTCCAACTATACTCAATTTTGCCTTATTATAACACATGTTGAAAATAGTTGAGAGGGGAAGTTGAAGATTCATGTAACTGCTTCTTGTAGAATTGAGGAAACCCCTGTAGGTAGTTACTGAAAATACTATAAGTAAAGGAAGAGACCCCTTTTGAAGGGGCTCTTCAACCATTGTAAATTCATAAACTATTTTCTTAAGTAATATTGAGAATCCCTCAGGATCGATTTTGCTAGAGAGAAATATTGTTGCTGATAGCTAGTTTGCTTTGAACTACTTCAAGTGATCTGGTATGTTGTGTGTATATGTTGTAAAAATGTTGTTTCATTTATAGACTTTTCTTATGTGAACATAAATTTTCCTAGAGTTTGTGATAGTTTGGTCTTTTCTCTCTTATTAATTATCCTAAGATGATGAGCAGTTTATGCATGTGATTTCATAGCTTATGATCATTTGGTTATGATTTTATATGCATGTGTTATTTATCTGTGTTGCTTCTTAACAATTATCTGGAAGGATTTCTCACAGGGATTATTGACATTTCCAGGTGCTTATTATTTACTGTAGTTTCTCCTATCTAGGATAGGGTAGATTAGATTTTATTTTTGCAAGTAGTTAGTTTACATATGCATTCCCCTTTGCATTCATAACCAGTAAAAATGTTGTTTCATTTATAGACTTTTCTTATGCGAACATAAATTTTCCTAGAGTTTTTGATAGTTTGGTATTTTCTCTCTTATTAATTATCCTAAGACGATGAGCAGTTTATGCATGTGATTTCATAGCTTATGATCATTTGGTTATTATTTTATATGCATGTGTTATTTATCTTTGTTGCTTATTAACAATTATCTGGAAGGATTTTTCACAGGGATTATTGACATTTCCAGTTGCTTATTATTTACTGTAGTTTCTCCTATCTAGGATAGGGTAGATTAGATTTTATTTTTGCAAGTAGTTAGTTTACATATGCATTCCCCTTTGCATTCATAACCACTCATTGATCCCCCAACCTAGTAATGGAATTCGGGCCAGAATCAATGTTCTTTTTTTCAAACCATATAAGTCATAACTTATCAAACCATTTGGCAATCAAATCATATTTGTAAAAAAAAAAATTATCATTTATCTTTGGCGATAACCAATTGATTTATTGTTACTACTTTTAAAATTTGGCAACAACACTATTCCATTAGTGTCACATGTGCATCATTGACAATAATTAACAAAAACAAATGTCTTAGTAGAATATTTAGAGAAAAAAAAATTCATATCAATTAGAGAGAACTAACAACAAAAATATATGGCAATGGAAAATATCTATAGAAATACATGGAAAAAATTCTAAATGCTAATATACAACATGATATGCCACCTACATGTTGAAAGAAGTGAAAAAAATAATAGAAGTAAATTATTAGAAACATTTTATTTTCCTACATAAATTTACACGACTTCAATTGAAATCCATGGTTTTCCCAAGAGTAGTTGCTATTAAATAATTATCCACGTGTAGCAAATATTCTAAAAAAATTTGGGATGCATAATCATTGATTTGGCGAAAATATTAAGAAAAACTATTATATGTTCATGGAAAATGTTTATATTTAGATGAAAAATATAAGTGTATGCATAACTATAGTCATAAATTAGGCTAGAACTTTTTTATTTTTAATGAAAATATGAAAGTTTTTAGCCCAAATTTCTTCAAAAAAAAAAAAAAAATAGCCAAATTGGCAAAAATTCACTTAAAAAAAACATTGGCCATAATCTGGATGGGTCTCCTAATCCAAACGGTGGGTAGTCTAATTGAGACCATGTACCAGGGAGCACCCATTTCTATTGAAGGGCATTCTTCCTGACCCAACACTAGGCATTGGCAAAATTTTGATAGAATAGGAAATGGACACTACATTTTCCAACATGAAGGGTAAATAAAAAAATATAGGGGAGAAAAACCAGTAAATAGATGAATTCCAAAGGATGGGAAGATATGGAAGATGCGAAAACCCTGATAGGAAGAGAAAGGGACCATACATTTAAGCCCGAGATTTTCTTAGCTAGCAAAAAACCCTAAAACATTGATGGAAAAATCTAAGATAAAGCAGGAAGAAGTCACTGGGAAAATGTGACTAGGGTTTTGTTTGGCATCATGAACCTAGGAAATTTGACCAAAACAATCTAGTGGAAATTCAAAATTCACCTTAGGACGCTCAAACATCCTTCAACATCTAGAATATGAAGGCATTCCATTAGAATTACAATCAATGATTGGGAAGGTTGTCCTTGGGGAACTAAATCAGTTGGCTTCCAAGTAAATTATTCTTGGGAAGAGAGCGTAAAAGGCCTAGTTACAATAGGAGAAGTTGTTTGTCGATTGAGAGTTGGTAGATGAGTTGCAGTGTAGGAGGATAAGAAATACATTACACAGGAAAGTTTCTAAACATGTTTGGAGAAGTGTAAGACATTCTATTAGCATCCATATGAATCAAAATCACAAGGATAAGTAGTTACAATTGTAATAATTTCTTCATTGGCATGCAAACTCTTAATGAAGTTTGGAGTTCATCCTCGAGGAGGGTTATCCATTTCAAATCTTGTTTTTATTGTGTAAGGCTCTCACTGTGATTAATTGTGTTTAATAATTTTGTTTTCACTTGGCATTTTTATTATCTAAATAGGAGTAACAAACCATATAGATCATAAGAATATTATCTATTTAAGTAATAACAAATGTGTAGTGTAGACACAATGGGTGATTCTCAAAGTTAGTGTATGTTGAAAACTAAGCTTCACTATGCATTGAGTTGAGAGACCCTCTTGCATGACTTAACTCATAATAGAGTACACAAAAGAGATAAGATACCAAATGACCATGAGATGGATGCAAACAATCTCATATTTTTAGAAGTTGGGTTATTGAGTGGAAAGAAATAATACATATAACAATAATTTGTTCATGGGATGAAAGACAAGAGTAAGAACATAGAGATGGAATATTTTGACACCGAAAAGAAGAAACCAATCGATCTAGTGAGTGATTGGGAAAACACATTTCACTAAGAAGAGGACCATTGAACCCCCAAGTTTCCATTCAAAGTCAAGGAAAATGTAGATATTTAACCATATGACAATTAGAGGGACCTAGAGAAGATGAATAATTATTGAGATGGTTGGAAGTGTAATTTATTTTCCATCAAGGGTGCACAGATGTTGAGAACATCTATTTCTATTAATTGAAGATGGAAGGATATGTATTGCTTCTACATATCCCATACTACCTCCCATGAATTAAAAATCCATAACTCTGAGTGCGATAGGAATAACATTTAATTGACCTATTCCTATTTGAATAACATCAATTAAACTTTTATTTATTTGGAAAAAGGAGATATGATCCTTATAAGATTCATCCTCAAAATGAAGAGGATTAAAATGAGAAGGTTCACTCTTCCCTCTCCCTTTTGAGTGCAGATATATCCCTTTGAACCCTCATTATTAGATCGATCTATCCCTCTCCCTTTTGATTCCTATCTACTAGGAGAGAGAGTACATAATTATATCTCTCGATGCATATTATAGAGATTGAGGGACATCCTCAAGGCCATGGTGGGAAACTCTATATCAAGAGAGACATATTACCAAGTAGAAGAAAGAGGAGGATTCAAAGTAGTTCAAGAATCTTTTCAAGATCCATGTTTACCCAATGGGGTATAAATATGAATGGGATCTAAAGTGGAACTATGTTATACAAAGGCTATGATGAAATTCAAGAAGAACTGCATTCAATTGAGTAATGACCAGAAAACTATGACCAAGCACACCAGTAGGTTTCAAAGTCATATTAGGAAAGAGGTGATATTATTTGAAGCGAAGAACATTAGTGAGGCTTGTAAGAAATCCATGTACATAGAAGAAAAACATGGAAAGAAGTCTATTAATGTAATGTCCCTAGCCTCCTAGGTTGGGCCACGTCACACAATCTCAACTTCAGCCTCTAGGATATTCTTTGTAGCAACCCAAACTCACTATTAGAGATGCTACTTCAAAATTCATAGTGTGCAGATACTAATTATAACTCTCCCTATTACAAGTAGACCCGATTAACTATGCACAACCTTAAGGTATTGTTCACATACCTGTGTTGAGTCTCGCTCTACGAGTACACTTCTTTTAATACAATCATAGTAGCAGAATAAATTTCACAAAACTACTGCGCACTTTGTCCCTTCAAAACACCTATATATTGTTGTGTTCACAATGCTCTGCACACAAAATACTACACGTGTGCAATAAATGCAATGTATATATATATATATATATATATAATACATGTAGCTAATAGGAAACAATTCTAACTATCATGACCACATATGTTGCATCATACAGGAACAAGAAACCTATATATGTAAGCAGTAACATTTCACAGAGTTAACCACAATATGGAAATGTAAATTCATACAATAAGATAAACCCATTTAAAATATAACATTAGAGCACACAATAATTAAACAGTCTTATGAAGGACACTTATCTCTTATGAAAAGTCACCAATTATGTGCAGGACTCAGACGTTCCTCCCAGCTATAGACTTTGTCGCTCATAATATTTCAGCGACAGGTCACCCCCAAGTTGGATTTAAACTCCAAAGGAAAAAGGGTTCCTATCGTCAGGCTATGGTCTGATATTCAACAAAAGACTTGGTTCAAGGTGTCGACTATTGCAACTAGCCTATAGACCCTCATTCCCCACATTTTTTACCACCCTAGTAAGTGTTCCCCTTCTCTTATCAACATTCATTCGACTCCCCCACTTCCCTTCCAGGGCTTCAACAACAGGTCGGACATGAAGTCTTAGAGCCTTGTATCTAATGCCCGACGCACCAGGGAATATTTCCCAACAAACTCTCACCTAGAGAGAGTGCTCATAGGCCTAACAACCTACCTCTTTGATGGTACACCATCCTTCCCAAGCACAAGGTTAAGCAAAGTGACAATAAGTTACATCAAAATATGTATTCCTTCGTAGAGGAAATCCATTTGAATGATTCAAGAATGAATGATTCTCCCTAATTACATTAAGGCCAACAATATATATTGCATGCCTTCAACTTGACACTTTTCACCTTTGGAAGTAGCTTTATCCACTTGGTGACTTGTTCCCTACCCCTGGGAACTTAGGATAAACACATATCCATAAATTAAACTTTCAAAAATATTAATAAAATATTCCCTTAACTTAAGCTTCCCTTTTTTCCTTTTTGATCTGAAAATGATAAAGGCTTGTATTCTTGAAAATATTTGCAAGTTTTATTTAAGTGTTCTTATGAAAAAGGATTAATTTGCAAAACACAAATTTTATAGAAATTACACATTCAAGATGCAACAATAACCAACAAGATACAATGAACAGTAAACACATAACACAACAAATGATAAAGGAGTTCACCCCTCTCTTGGGCTACATCTCCTGGTCCAACTTCCAATGGATCTTTTATATTATTTGCTCAAAGTACTAAAATATGTGCTTTACAATGCTCAAAATGTCAAATATATGGCTCCAATGGCTTCAAAACGTCGAAAATCCCCTAGCTAGGCTTTTTCGGCACCTGATTTGGCCAAAAATTGAAAAAGATAGGCTTCCTAGAAGTTCCCCTTCAAACTTGTTGTCTCTGGATCGACAAAATGCACCTCTGTGTGTCCAACCTAGCCTTTGCGCTCATTTCCGTGCTAAAACCTAGCACCGGGCACACAACCACAACACGCGCGTAACTGTAGGACGGTTAGGGAACCTAGCCCCCTAACCGCCATGTCGTTGGGTGTATGGCCATGTGACCGTGCATAAAAAGGGCTAAGTTTAAACCCATGGAAAACTGAAAAGTGTCCCAAACGCGCGGGATTTAAAACCATTTGAAACGCGCGCGCACGGTGGAGGTCATATGGCTATCTGCATGTGACTGGGGGCTAACTATTGTTCAAAACAAATGGACATATGACAAGTGTCGGCGCAGTTTTAACCGTTGGCAAAACTCCCGCGCAATAAACCGTCGGTCATATGTAATGTTAACATAACCGCGGGCTGGGGCTAAGCCCCAGCCCGACCCCCGCACCAAACCACACATAATTCAAATTCAAATAAATATAAAACCATATATGTATTAAGAACCAATGCATGGGCTATTGGTTGCCCACGCCGTGTGAAGGCGCTCCACCATGGCGGGAGGTCTGGGGTTCGATCCCCACGGACTCCATATAATTTTGAATGACCAATCAAATATGGTGCCATGTGGCAGCCCATGTCTGGGCCACGTGGCACCTTCCCACTTGTCAATAATGTGCCATGTGTCGAGATATGATTCGACCTCACAACTGCCAACTCAACCGTGCCACATCATCGTACGACCCTGCCATGTCAGCAATTGTACAGACTGTATAGTCAGCAATTTTTTTTTTGCCTGTTTGACAATTTGAATAGAACGCAATATCTCACTCACCCGATGTCCATTTGAACTTGCGTTGGGTTTGTGACGACGAGGCCTACGCACCTGTTCGATTTGAAGCGATTCCGAGCACTTTGAATTTTGAGCAAAATTTGATCCCCTGGATGACACCTCCCCATTGGAAAGCTTTTGGACCTCCAAAAGTCTAATTTCAGTCTATCTAAAGATGAGGGTATAGTTCCTTCACCTTTCCAACCTTAATCCACTTGGATTTGTTTGGATTTGTGCCTTTAAGACCAATTCAAAGATATTTCACATTTCCTCGTTTTGAAGTTCTCATTCTCCTATCAAGGATTGTGTCTTCATGCAGTTCTGTAAGATATTCTGGGGAGAAATCATCTATATAAAGAATTTGAACATGTTCTCCTTGATCATCAATCAAAGGAGGCTCATACAATTTCAAATTCTCAACATTAACAACTGCATACATTTGCATATAAGGAGGCAAATCCAAATGGAAGGCATTGTTACCAATCTTGTCAAGAATCTTGAAAGGACCATATCTAATTGGTTTCAGTTTTTTACCTTCTCCTTTAAGCCTCTCCTTACTAATGTAAAGCTAAAATTCATCTCCAACTTGGAAACTGTGATCAACACGATGCTTGTCATGTCTTGTCTTGTACTTGGCTTGACTCTTTTCCAACTGTTCTTGTACCATTTGATGTATCGACTGAATTTATTCAATGATTTTTTCTGCCCTATCAATGTCATATTGACCATCAATAGCAATATCCTTCCCAAAGATAAAATCTAAAGGAGATTTGGGCAAATAGCCAAAACATGCTTCAAATGGCGATGTTTGAGTTGAAGAGTGCTTAGCTCGGTTGTAAGC
>SNQJ01S0009228.1:25583-43664 GCA_010110895.2 Picea sitchensis | reverse complement strand
GCTACATATCCCGGTCCAGCTTCCAATGGATCTTTTATATTATTTGCTCAAAGTGCTAAAATATGTGCTTTACAATGCTCAAAATGCCAAATAGATGGCTCCAATGGCTTCAAAACATCCAAAAACCCCTAGCTGGGCTTTTTCGGCACCTGATTTGGCCAAAATTTGAAGAAGATAGGCTTCCTGGAAGTTCCCCTTCAAACTTGATGTCTCTGGATCGACAAAATGCACCTCTGTGTGTCCAACCTAGCCTCTGTGCTCATTTTCGTGCTAAAACCTAGCACCGGGCACACAACCGTAACACGCGCACAACCGTAGGACGATTAGGGAACCTAGCCCCCTAACTGCCAAGTCGTTGGGTGTATGGCCATGTGACTGCGCATAAAAAGGGCTAAGTTTAAACCCGTGGCAAACCGACAAGTGTCTCAAACGCGCAGGCTTTAAAACCATTTGAAACGCGCGCACGCGGTGGAGGTCATATGGCTATCTGCATGTGACTGGGGGCTAACTATTGTTCAAAACAAATGGACATATGAAAAGTGTCGGCACAGTTTTAACCATTGGAAAAACTCACGCGCAATAAACCGTCGGTCATATGTAATGTTAACATAACCGCGAGCTGGGGCTAATCCCCAACCCGACTCTCGTGCCAAACCACACATAATTGAAATTCAAATAAATATAAAACCATATATGTATTAAGAACCAATGCATGGGCTATTGGTAGCCCACGTCATGTGAAGGCGCTCCACCATGGCGGGAGGTCCAGGGTTCGATCCCCACGGACTCCATATAATTTTGAACGACCAATCAAATATGGTGCCACGTGGCAACCCATGTCTGGGCCATGTGGCACCTTCCCACTTGTCAATAATGTGCCACGTGTTGAGATATGATTCAACCTCAAAACTGCCAAATGTCTGCCAACTCAACCCTGCCACGTCATCGTACGGCCCTGCCACGTCAGCAACTGTACGGATTGTACAGTCAACAATTATTTTTTTTGTCTATTTGACAATTTGAATAGAATGCGATATCTCACTCATCCGACGTATGTTTGAACCTATTCGAGTTGCGTTGGGTTCGTGACGATGAGGCCTATGCACTTGTTCGATTTGAAGCGATTCCAAGAACTTTGATTTTTGAGCAAAATTTGATCCCCTGGATCACTTTTCCATGGAGTTTATCCCCCGTCTCTTTTTCATCTGAGTTGAGTCTACATACAGTGATGTGATTATATTAATAATATTGAAGGTGATTACATTTACAATATAGGTGCATTGGGCGTTTTCATCCAGGCTCACCAACCTTAAAATACAAGCATATATACAAAGGCTCTCTAGCCTCAAAATTGTGCGCTTAATTTGATGTGCGCAAGATTCTGGGATGTGCACACTCTTCCTTTGTTGCACCATCCTCACACACTTACAGAGGTGCACACTACACTATGAAATGTGTGCATTCTTTATTTGATGCACAATCCTCGTGCAATCACCAAACTATGGAATGCATGCACAAAACTGAATCCAAGACTTAATACCAACAACTCATCAGCTTATATATATATATATACATACATACATACATACATTTACATTTGGGGTTCGTCCTGGGGGTATTACATTCCCCTCACCCTTATTTATGCATTGTCCTTAGTGCATTACATACACATGTATACTCAAAAATTTCAAAAGTCTTCAAAGAGATGCATATACTCTGCCTGCATAGCATCCTCATGTTCCCGGGTTGCATCCTTAGGACCATAATAGGTCCATTGGATATTTACCAATCCTACTATGTGATTCTGGAGTGTCTTGACTTTCTGATCCAATATGCACACTAGTTGAACTCATAAGTCATCCACTTTCTCCACCTGAATCACATTCCAATCAATGGCATGATTAGCATCAGGTACATACTTTTTAAGTAAAGAAACATGAAATACTTTATGAATACTCAAGGATGCAATTAGAGCCAACGTATATGTGACAGGACCAATCCTATCTAGGATTTCAAATGGCCCACAATATCGTGTTGCTAGCTTAGAGAAATTCCCCAACTTCAGGGAACTTCATCTTGTTTTTACTTTTAGGAAAACATGGTCACCCACTTTAAATTCTCTAAAAGTTCAGCCTTTATCTATGCAGGTTTTCTGTTTGTCTTAGGCAACTTTTAAATTTTTCTTTATTTTTACCATCTGCTCTTCCATTTCCCAGAGCAGATCTGGCCCAACTACTATGCGGTCTGCCGGGTTATCCCAACTCACATGTCTGTTGCACCTTCTACCATACAATGCTTCAAATGGACTCGTCTTTAAAGATGCTTGATATCCATTATTGTAATCAAACTCTGCCAAATTCAAGTAGTCTTCCTATTTTGATGGCTTATCCATCACATACATCCTTACCATGTCTTCTATTACTTGATTTACCCTCTCTATTTGTCCATCTGTCTCATGGTTATATCTTGTGCTAAAGTTCAGACTTGTCCCAATTCCTTTGAATAACCCCTTCCAAAAATTTGAAGTAAACTTGGGATCTTTTTTAGACACAATTTCCTTAGGCACACCGTGCAATTTAGCAATTTCTCGCATGTATATCTCAGCAATGTTGTTTTCCTTATGCGTTGAATTCAATGGAATAAAATGGGCATCTTTAGTAAGCTTGTCCACCTCCTCTATAATAGAATCATGTTGCTTGGAAGTCCTAGGTAACTTAGTTATAAAATCCATCATTATAGCTTCCCACTTCCACTCAGGAATGGGCAAAGGTTGTAGGAAACCAGTTGGATGCATATGCTCATCTTTGACCTTATGAAATCTGATACATATAGCAATAAAATCAACAACTTTATTTTTCATACATGGCCAATAGTATTGCTTCTTGACAACGACAATTGTCTTCTGGTAACCTGGATGTCCCGCATACGAAACCTTATGCATCTCTGAAAATATCAGGATCTTCAACTCCTGATCATTTGGTACATAGAATCTGCGTCTATACATGAGGATCACAACTTCTCTCAACTCATAACCTTCAAATTTTTCATGTGACATACCTTGTTGTAAGTTTGCCTTTATGTCCACATAGCATAAATCTGATTTGGAAACTTATAAAATTTTGTTGCATAAATATGTTTGGTACATGATAATGGTTATAGAATGCATCTCATGCACCCTCCTGTTGAGTGCGGCAACCACCTTGTTCTATTTTCCTATGATATGATTTATGTCAAAGTCATACTCACTAAGGAATTCTAACCACCTACTTTTCCTGACATTTAAACTTGGTTGTCCAAACAAATACTTCAGACTACTATGTTTTGTCCTCAACTCAAATATTTTACCCATATAATAATGTTTCCACATATTCAAGGCATGCACTATAGATTCCAATTATAAATCATGAGTAGCATAGATCCTTTCATGCTCTTTCAAATTCCTTGATTCGTAGCATACCACATGTCTAGTGTGACTTGGGACTCCACTGAATCCTTCATTTCAGGCATCCTTGCACACAACGAAGTCTGCATCAGGATCAACAGTTCTCAAAATTGGCACACTTGTCAACAAACTCTTCAAGTGCTGAAAACTCCTTAGACAATCTGGATTCCACTCAAATTGTGCACCTTTCTTCTTCATGGATGTGATTGGATGCTTAATCTTTGAGAATCCTTCAATAAACATTTTGTAGTACCTTGCTAGTCCCATAAAGGATCTCACTTCTACGACATTTCTTGGTGTTGGCTATTCCTCAATGGATTTTATCTTTGTTGGGTCCACAAATATTCCTTCCTCTGAAATGATATGACCCAAGTAATGAATCTACCTCTGGTAAAATGAACACTTGCTCCACTTTGCATAAAGATGATGCTCCCTCAATACTTCCAACACCATCCTCAAGTCTTTCTCGTTCTCTTCTTCAAACGTTGAGTAAATAAGTATGTCATCCAAAAATACAATGACAAACTTATCTAAGTAACTTTTGAAAACTCCATTCATCAAACACATGAAAAAAGCTGGTGCATTTGACAACCCAAATGGCACCACTATAAACTCTTAATGACCTTACCTTTTTTCTGAAGGAAGTCTTACTAATGTCTTCCTCTTTTATTCTCACTTGGTGATATCCATATCTGAGATCAATATTTGAAAATATCTGCGTGCCTCGTAGTTGATAAAAAATGCCATATATCCTTGGAAAAGGATACATGTTCTTGATTGTTACCTTATTCAACTGCCTGAAGTCAATGTAGAGTCTCATCGTACCATCCTTCTTTTTCAAAAATAAAATTGGTGCACCCCAAGGTGACACACTTAGGTGTATATACCCCTTCTTCATAACTTCTTCAAGTTGCATCTGCAACTCTTTCAATTCCAGTGTACTCATCCTATAAGGAGTCTTGGATACAGGAGTTTCTCCTGACATCAGATTTATAGAGAAGTCGATATCTCTTTTCGGTGGCAACCCCAGTATCTCTTTAAAGACATCCTCAAATTCCTTTAGGACTACGCAGTATTCAACACTTGGCACTTTATCCATGGGTGCCTCCACCATGTGCGCTACAAATAGTTGACATCCTTTCCTGTAGTTTTTCTTCAATTGCAAGAATGAAATTTATCTGATAGTCACAGCTCTTGGAATGCCTTGAACTGCTCTCAAATTTCCTTTCTCATCCAGGCAAGTAAATACCTTACTATAATAGTCTAGAACAACATGTTGTTGGTCCAACCAATCCATGCCAATGAGGCAATCATACGATCCCAAAGGTATGATATTCAAATTATCTTTTGTGCGCAATCCATTCATTTACATTGGGCATGCCTTGACCATCTCATTAATTTTCCTTTTTTCCCCTGTAGCTAGCTGCACCAACCAATTTTTTCCAAGTTTTCTTCTCAACAATTGGAATCTTTCCACCATTTTAGGATCTAGATAACTATGAATAGCTCCTGAGTCAATTAAAATAGCAATGGATTGGTCATTAATATTACCTTCTACCTCGATCATGTGTGACTAAAAATCAACTTGCTTGTTGTCCAGGGCTGCGTAAATTATAGGTACACTTCTACCCATGTCTTCAACTATCGCAACTTGTCATACATTGTGTGTAGTCCTCACTTTTTAACCTATTTGAGGGAAATATCTAAACATATGGTTTGCATCGCAACCCCAACACTTCATTGGTTGCTTCCTTGACCTAGTTTCCACTTCTTCAGTCATTATGGGCTCCTTGGAAATTGGCCATCCTTGTGTATTATTTCTAAAAAATGGTGGCTTAGTCCCCTTCTTCCTTTGTTCCACTTTGTTTTTCATCTTATCTTCCCAAGCCTTTTAGAAATTCAGTTCCCCCTTTGTTGATCATAGAGACATTTATCTCTCCTTATAGTTTCTTCCAATGTATTAGGGTCATCATATTGTATCTTATCACTAATAAATGGTAGTATCCCACTTAGGTACCTTTGAATCTTCACTTCTTCATCCTTGATAAAAGGCACATATTTCAACAACTCTAAAAATCTCCTTTCATACTCATCTATGGTCATGCTCCCAAGCTTGAGTTCAAAGAACTCCTTCATTTTTCTATCATAGTAGCATTTGGTTAAATATTTATTTTTAAAATACCACTTGAATCCATCCAAGTAACCTTCTTCTCATCAATGCGTTTCACTTTCACATATTGATCCCACCACATTGATGTTTTCTCGTTGAGTTGATAAATGGTAATTCACCCTTCTGCCTGTGAGTAATAATTATGCAGCTGGAAGTATTTCCTCTTACCCAACAACTAGGTTTCAGCATCCTCATCCTTCTTATGCTCACCATCAAAAGTAGGAGGCTTGATCTTATTCATTTCTCCCTATAGATCATCCACCCCATTTCTTCTCTTATGCTTTCTGACAAGAGATGGGCTCTAACTATTGCGTGCTCTCCCAACTGAATATCTTGGAGAGTGATGGAGATGCTTGTCATCACTTTTTTTTTTTCTTCCCTCATCATGAGGTCTGTGTCTTCCTGACCTACTTCTCTCTATCTCCTTATCCATATTTTTCTCAATTTTGTCCAAGCTTTGTAGCAACTTTATGTTGAAGCCTTCTTGCTCATCCTTGGATTTCATAAGCCTATCGTTATTGGCTTTATAACTTTGGATGTCCTTTTGCAAACTTTTTATGGTATATACCAAGTTCATGCTCTCTTCTAAGCCTTCCCTATGTCCATTGGATTTTGTACCTTCAACACCCATAACAGGGTACAACCTTTCCATTTACTCATCCTGACTATAGGTTCTCTACATACATGTTGTGCTTTTAATCTCTGTGTTGATCCTGCCCTAAACTAATTATTGTTAATTCTATAAAAAGTGTAGTCAACAAGATTTGTTATACTAATTAATGCGACAATTTTATGAAAGCTATGCACAATTTGTCAGAATTCCTTTATTTTCTTTTTCCTTTGGATGATTTTTAAAATCCAAACTCTAGTGTGCACACTCGCACATTGTTGTTTTTGCGCGCATCACAACTCTATATCACACAACAATGGTTTTCCATGCAAAATAAACTTTGCATTGTGCAACACCAATACTTAACAAACATGTCTATTTCATGTTGATTCGTGGCCCACACAAGTCCAGTGTTGAACCAATTTCTCTGATACCAGAATGTAACGTCCCCAGCCTCCCATTTTGGGCCACATCACAATCTCAACTTCAACCTCTAGAATATAATTTGTAGCAGCCCAAGCTCACTACTGGACAATGCTACTTCAAAATTCATAGTGCATGAATACTACTTACAATGATCCCTATTAAAAGTGGACATGATTAACTATGCACAACTTTAATGTATTGTTCCCATACTCGTGTTGAGTCTCTCTCTATGAGTACACTTCTTTTAATACAATCATATTAGCAGAATAAATGTCAAAAAACTATTGCATGCTTTATCCCTTCAAAGAACCTATATATTGTTGTGTGCACAACGCTCTGCACACAAAATACTACTGCATGCACAATAAATCCAATGATGCATGCATATTCTATCACTTTTGTGTGTGTAGTCTTCTTCACTATGTACTCAGTGAATCATACCCTGCCTAGGTATCCTCTAATCATACCACACAGTTTATCTTACAAAAATAATTTCCATACTTCTCATGTGCAACAATATATATAGATTCATCATACATGTAGTTAACAAGAAACAATTCTAACTATCATACCCACATATGTCTCAACATATAGGAATAAGAAACATGTATATGTATTTATATATGTAAGCAGTAACATTGCACAAAGTTAACCACAATATGAAGATGTATTCATACAACAAGATAAACCCATTTAAAATATAACATTAGAACACACAGTAATTAAAAATTATTGTGAAGGACACTTGTCTCTTATGAAAAGTCACCAACTGCGTGCAGGACTCAGACATTCCTCCCAACTATAGACTATGTCGCTCGTAATATTTCAACCACATGTCACCCCCGATCTGGGCTTAAACTCCACAGGAAAAAGGGTTCCTATCGTTGGGATATGGTATGATATTCAACAAAATATTTGGTCCAAGGTTTCGACTACTACAAATAGCCTACAGTCCCTCATTCCCCACATGCTTGTCCCGCCACAAGAAGTGTTCCCCTTCTCTTCTTGATAGTCCTTCAACTACCACACTTCCCTTTTGGGGCTTTATCAATAGTTCAGACAGGAAGTCTCAAAGCCCTGTATCTAATTCCCAACACACCATGGAAAAATTCCCAGCAAACTCTCACCTAGAGAAAGTGCTCAGGGCCTGAAAAACCACCTCTTCGATAGTACACTAGCCTTCCCAAGCACAAGGTTAAGCAAAGTGACAATAAATTACAACAAAATATGTATACTTTTAGAGAGGAAATCCATCTAAATAATTCCATAATGAGTGATAATTTGGAATGAATTATTCTCCCCAATTACACTAAGGCCAACAATATATATTGCATGCCTTCAAATCGACACTTGTCACCTTCATAAGTAACTTTATCCACTTGATGACTCGTTCCCTACCCTCGAGAACTTAGGATAAATACATATCCATAAATTAAGCTTCCAAAAATATTAATAAAATATTCCCTTGACTTAAGCTTCCCCTTTTTCCTTTTCCATGGAGTTTAGCCCCCGTCTCTTTTTCATCTGAGTTGAGTATGCATGCAGTGATGTGATTATATTAACAATATTGAGGGTGATTACATTTACAATATAAACGCACTAGCCTTTTGCATCCAAGCTCACCAACCTTAAAATACAAGCATATATACAAAGGCTCCCTGGCCTAAAAAATGTGTGCTTAATATGATGTGCACAAGACTCTAGGATGTGCACACTCTTCCTTTGGTGTGTCATCCTCACACACTTACACATGTGCATGCTACACTATGAAATGTGCACATTCTTTCTTTTATGCACAATCCTCGTGCAATCGCCAAACTATGGAATGTGCACATAAAATAGAATCTAGGACTTGATACCAAGAGCTCACCATCTTTATATTTATACACATATTACATTGATTGATACACACACACACACACACACACACATTTATATTTAGATTTACATTTGGGTTTCGACCTAGGGGTTTTACAACTAATGTTGTTGGCACTTCCAAGATAGAAGAAAAGAAAACTCGGCATGGAAAATGGGAACAAGAAAAAGGTAAATAAGAAAATTTCTAACACTGCAGAGTGAAAGGACCTAAAATGTGAACATTGAAAGAAGAATGATCACAAAAAGGAACATTTTGGGGCATTACATCTCAAGATCATTCCAAATAAAAAAAATTGGCAACAAGTTTCTAAAGGTGTAGAGGAAGAAGGTTTAAGGGTAGGAAATTGAAGGAGCATCATATACTGATGATAAGGTATCTTTGATGGTCTAGACTATGAATACCAATGTTGATAAAGGTAATATTGTTGACCCATATTATTCCATTGTAAAGAAGGACTGTGTTTGTATGGTGGACAAGAAATCATAAGATGTCATCAAGGAGAAGTTATTTCATGTCATGATGCAAATCAAGAAGACAATGTCAAAAAATATCTTAGATTCGTGTATTCAAAATAACCTAATATTAGAAGCCTTGCCGCAAATCTAGGTTTGTATATCACTACGCTTTTAAACCCATTTCCATTATGATGGTCGTAAAGGATGCATAATTATAATTAACATGCCCATGTAAGTTCAATTTTTGCATTTCTAGGAAATTCATTGATGAGTTGGAATGTGATGGGGTTCCTTTAGATGATTGTGAGGTTCTCCTTGGTATCCCATACTTATGGGATAAATTGTGATTTTCATGATAAGAGTCAATAAGTGGATATTGGTGAAGGAAGGAAAACCTTAACTCATTAACAACTATAAGGGGAAGAAAATCATCTCATTGCTTTCTAATAATCGATCCAAGAGGTTGAATAACAATAGCAAGAAGTTTTTGGTATTGGTTGTGAGACCTGAAGAGTAGAACCTCAAAAATACCAAATTTGTTATATAATACATAATAGAAAAATATAAAATGGATTTGATCCAACTTATGGGGAAACATGAAGTGGTTTTTGCATAACCATAGGTATTGCCTCTTAAGAGGCCAATCAAGCATGGGATATTTCTACTACCAAACTCACCTTTACCAAAACTTAGTATGTGTGGTTCCTTAACCATGGAGAGTGAGGAGATAAAGATGTCGATTTAGGAGTTATTATACCAAGGGATTAATAATCCCGATGTATTCACGTATGGGTATCCCATTGTACTAGTGCCAAAGAAGGAGGGGACTTTGATCCAAAATTGGATCCTTAAAGTGGTTGAGCCTCATGAGAAAACCAGAGTCAAATATAGTGGATATTTGTGAATTTATCTAAGTATAATTTTTTCAAGAAAGGATGATCAATAAGGCATTCTCCGACATGGGAATGGTCGATAATCCATTCACCAACAAGGGATTGACTGACAAGGAAATCATAGATAATGCATATTATCAACAAGGTCGATGACCGAAAAGGTGTTCTTTGACAATCAAATGACCAACAAGGTGTATGATTGCCAACACAATTATAATGAGAGGTTTTCAACAATAGAGGTATTGACATCATATTCATCTATAGAATATTTGTCAATAACATAGTTATAGACAATATACTAACTTCCATAACCACCCTGATCAACCTATACCAATGACCATTTGATTCCTCTCCCCCATGTGGATCCACATGACCATCCATACATGTGAGATGATTTCAAAAGAATAGAAATATGAAGTAATTAAACTTAGCTATTTATTGGGTTGGCTTAACTAATTCATGGGGAGAATTTTATTTAAGGTGAATTTGTAGCTAGAGAAGGGGTTTTTCTTTTATTGAGAATAGGATACGGTTAGATATTTCGTAGTGTTGGGAAGGCTTATGACTCCATCATTTGGGAGTTTAAATCATTGTATCCATAGTCCCGTGGACCTTAAATAATAGAGAAAGGGTCATACAGTTGTAAGCATTTTCATCTACCCTACCAGCATTGAATGATATATAGAGTTTTTTCCCATGAGAATTATCTAGTTGAAAGTTTTTGTGTATTGTGTAAAATTTCCTATATGTGTATGGTAAAAATCTATTTATAGCGGTGTTAAATATACATAAGGCTCCCATTCCATGTCTTGGGATGGTTTTGGTTATATTTATTTAGTAAATAAACAAGGTTATGGTTCACTAATTTCATATTCCCATTGGTCTATGGGTGAAATGGCATAATCCTTCTCAATTGCTTTCCCATGATGTCCCATGGCATATTCAAGAAGTGGCTCTGAAACCAGATGTCTTTGTCCAACATAATGAATTCTTGAAATACAAAGTACCCAAATGTGTGTTGAAATAAGATCTTTATTATCTCTTGTTTAGTGATGGTATTCTTACATAGAATCAATTGAGCCATCTTATTGAATTGATTCACTACTACTGGAAAGTATTCATTCCCATTCTTGGTCTTCGGTAATCCTCTAACAAATCCATGGAGATTCTTACCCATGGCCAACTTGGGATGGGATATGGTGTATTTAATCCTAGTATTTTTCATCTATATTGGAAGTCTAATAAAACATTTTAAAAGTGTGAGCCTCTCTCAACAACATGATTCTACATTATCAACTTGAGATACACATCTGGTCATCCTTGTATAGTAACTTGTTTGTAGATGGTAATTAGCTAACTTCCACTCTCCTTGCTACAATGCCACCATAGTGGATTAAAATTCTTGTCTCCTTTCATATTGAATCCACAAATCCTCTTAAGGAAAAAGTTACAATTGCATGATAATTGTGAGAGAGTTTTGTGATATATGTGGCCTTGATAGGAAATCCACGACATTGTTGGTGATTCCCTTCTTGCATTTGATGGAAAGATAGAAATATTATAAAAATGGCATACACTTGGTATACCTCACCTATTGTATCTTTGTCTGAGTCTACAAGAACTATAATGGCCTCTAGTTGATGTGGATAACTATGTATTTCCCTAATATATAGGCCCACAAATTATTCAGTCCATGATGCAAATACATTATCTCCTTATCGTAGGTTGGATAGTTCATGGTAACGCCATTAAATGTTTCCAAATATTATGCAATCCTTATTCCTTCCTACATTAGGATGACCCTCATGACATAACTAGATGCATCTACTTCTATTTCAATGGTATTTTCCAAATTTGGAAGCCGAAGGATGAGAACTTCACAAAAATTTTGCTTCAACACATTAAAATCTAGGTATTGAGACTCATCCCAATGAAACATGTTGTCTTCCTTTTTCAACAAATGAAAAAGTGTGAAAATCATTGAAAATGAGGTATGAAATTATGTTAGTATTGACATGCTCCAAAAAATCTCTTTACCTTTGTGATGTTCACTAGTTTGGGCCATGCCTAAATGATCCCAACCTTAGATGGGTCTATTTACAACTTCTCTCCTCCAACCATAAATCCCATATAAAAAAATCATATGCTTGGAAAAGTCACACCTCTTCTTTTTCAACTACAACTTGTTTTCCTTCAAAGTTTCTAACATGTGATTTCAATTGGATAACATGTTCCTCCCATGTTGTGATACCCCAGTTTAGACCCCCTAATTTATATGAATATAAATGTAATGATGAAATGGATATAATCCTAGACATGTGGTCTAAGTAAAGTATGACCATTGGCTTTGTAATATGTACATTGAAATATAATATAAAAACACTAAAGGCTACAAATGAAGAAGGAAAAAGAAAGGGGGCTACGAATCAACAAGAGGGGAATAAAGGGGGCTTAGGGGGATAAGATGAAATATTATTATTTTGTTGTTTCCCATTTATGTTGTAATTCTTATTACCTTTTATTTATGATTATTAAACCATTCATCTACCTTGATATTAGTGGTCCAAAAAGAGAGTTATATCATCTTCACTTGAAGGCACATGGTTGATCCTTTGCATGCAATCTAAAATTTATGATTCTATGCATGAAAGGGGATTATTGTCATCTTTCACATTCATTCTTCTTCTATTTCTCTCTCTTCTCATATGCTAGCATAGATACTACCAAATATTTCTATGATAGGTGACTGTTGAAGAAAAATATTTCTATTTCTCTCTCTTCTCATTCTTCTTCTATTTCTCTCTCTCTCTTCTATGTGGTATCCATGACTATAATCATGGGTGACTGTTGAAGAAAAAGCAAGCCATGGTTCACAACCAAATTCCTCAGTTCCCAACTTTATATATTTCTTGGCCAATCTCAATTGGAGCACTAGAGGGAAGTGGGATAACCTAAGGGAATTTTTAGCAGAGAAGGAGATTTGATTCCTTGCGTTGCACAGGCTAAGGGGGGAAGAGTGTGGCTAGTTGAAATGGGATTTTTAAGTCTAGTATGGGTTGTAGTGTTAAATCCCTACATAAGAGCTCTAGAATTAATTTGAGTGTGAGGTATTAGAGCCAACTAGAAGGATTTATCATATGTGGATTCATATCCCCAACTTGTGGGTAGCCTCTATGATAGAGAGGTATGATGTATTATAGAGAACCTATGGTTGGGTGGAATGTTATTCATTTGCAACTAGCTCATGGAGAATTTCTTTGAGTGTTAAGTACTTCATTGTTGTTTATGAATATGGAAATTTATGGCATTTACTTGTATGCATTATTTTATGTATTTCCTCTATGATGAAAGCATGTCAGTGATGGCTCATTCAAACTATAAGAATGATGTAATTAATGAATAAACACATCTTGGGTTGTTTAGAAGGCCTTGCACTCATTCATAGTATTCTTAATTTAAATATTTTTTCTTTGTTTGCATTGATTCTTCTTGTGTTTGCATCAATGGTGTAATTGAATTGTTTTTTAGTACCTTGTCACCTCAATAATAGTATAGAGTGGGATGGGTACATTACATGTATTTTTGTAGTTAGTATGCCATCTAAATACATAACCACAAATGATGTTATGATAGGACTTATAACCGCATTCATCAATCACATGAAATTAGTTGGTGCATCAGTGATACCAAAAGACATCACCAACCATTCCAATTAACACTACTAACTCTTCAAATTTGTCTTCTAATTTTCCTCCTCATTTATTCTAACTAGATGGTATCTACATTTGAGGTTCAATTTAGAGAAATTGTTCTCTCCGTTTAGATGATATAACGAGTCATATATCCTAGGAAAAGAGTATTGGTTCTTGACTATGATCTTTTTTAGTGCTCTCTAGTCAAAACACATCTACTGAGTTTTTTATTTCTTAGGCACCGATACAATGTGATATCTACAAGGGGACACATCGGTATTTATAATGCTAACAACTCCCAATTATGCTTCTTTATATTCTCACTATACAATATTGAGGTTTTGTACAAGCCAAGTTTCGACAAGGTTAACACCGACAATAGATATATCTTGTGGTAAATTAGCCTCTGAGGAGGCATCCCCTTCAGTTTTAGAAACAACATTTCATATTAGCCTTGATATCCTACCAAGAATATTTATTTTCCAATTTCTCCTCCAACCTAGAGAATGCATTATGGGCTAAAGTGGTTGAGTGCTCGACTGGCCTAAAGGAAGGTTGTTTTATATCCTCCAAATACATATCCAATTCTAGGATAATATGAATTATAGACGGTACTAGGTCCAGACCTTCATGATTGAATTTCCCAAAAATCTTCTTCTAATCATCCTTCTAGTTTGTTGTTACATCAACTTCAATAGATTCAAACTCTAAAAGTTTATCCTCTTTGGGTATCACAATCAACATCACAAAAAAAATGTTATTACTAAATATGTTGGCTTGATTAGCATAAACCAACGATATTGTCTCCTTTCCATTGTAATTATTGATGAGGTAAGGTTTCCCTTCACCAATCTCTGCATATTATCCCTTCTCGTGAAAATGGAATCTTGTCCCAATGACGTGGGCTTCCAATAGCCACCTCACAAACATATAATGGAACAACATCACACCTTGACTCATCTATGAACTAACTATAAATGAAAATATTGAACTTACACTAATGCAACACTTATAGTTATGAATATTTTGGAATCCATCCTATTGGGTACAAGCCTGGATGTTATGTGGTCTTCAAACCTGGCTATTTGAACCAAAGTATTTGATATCAGGTTCTTGTGTCTTCTTGAATCAAATATAACTAAATTTGGTGTCTTCTTAATTTGTATCTTGGCATGAAACAACTTCTCCTTTACAACTTCTATGGACTTCTTCTTCACAATATATACAAAGTCCTTCTTTAGAGTGGAGGGTTCTAGTATAGGAGCCTTTCTTTTATTGACATTTATGGCCATTTTTTATGCCATCAATGATGTCTTGTCATAAATTCTAATTAGGCTCCTTCAATACACTACCTTACTTCCTTCTTCATCTAGTCTTTCAAGAATTTCTTTCCACTTTGTTCTTTAGAATTAGTTCAAGAAGTAACACCTAACATTGTTGGACCTTATCATGTCCATTCTTCTTGATCTCATCGTGTCCATTCTTCTTGTAGTGTTAACATTTCATGTCCTTCTTGGGCTCTGGAGTGTCGAAAATTTTCTTCCTACCCTTAGGATTTTTCGCTTTTCGACCCTTGGCCTTCTTACCCTCTACCTTGTAAGGACTAGTGGCATTATCAGATTCCATTCCATGATTCACTTCTTTGTACATGGATTTATTTCATGTCTCATCAAAGGTATTTACTTGAAACAATAACACTTATTTCCTTATGTGTCTATGCAGCCTACCAATGGACTTGGTCATAATATTCGTATTAGACTAATTGATACCCAATTGGATGCACTTCTTCCTAAACTTCATTCTTTATTGCTCAATGCTTTGTCCTTGTTTTTGTCTTCGATAGTGCTACTTGAAATTTTATTCCTCTTCATATCTTATTAAGTAGAAAAATAATTTTACAAGGGTCTTAAATTCCTCACAATCCTCCACTTGTTTCTACTTGATAATATTCCTTTCTTAACACAGACCTTCCCACTACCACAATGCATATCCTTACATCTTCAATTGGGAAAAGTAGATATTATCCACATATGTAGCCCCATAAAAAATAAATTACACATCCCAATACCTTAACTAATTTCTCATCTTCTCTAGGTCCATTGACCATCAAAAAACTTAATATATACCTTTGCCTCAACTCTGAAGGGATTCCTGGAGATCTTGTGCTCCTCATCTTCACAGATCCTCTTTCCTTGGTCCTTAACAAGACTACCTAGTCTTGTATTTTTACCTTAGGATGATTTATCTTTGTAATTTTTTCCCTTGTCTTGCATCCCACAAGCCAATTCTTGTAGCAAGTTTACAATGATCTCCACTTGAGATTCCAACTTCTAAAATCTAATCTTGTCTATGTCTATATCATTGTCACTTTCCATTCTAAATATTTTGGGTGCTCTCCTATGAGTTGTGCCTTGCAACCATAGCCCTAAACTCCATGTTTAGCTAAGTTTAGTCTTCACCCTACACTATCCATTAAAAAAATTGTGCTCTAATACAAAATTGATCCATTTTCTAGTGGGTAAGTCAAGAACCACCTAATGTATCTACGTTATATATTTGGTTTAAATAATTAATGAGTTACTATGATTATGCTTTGTGTGATTTATTACATGCTACAAAATAATCAACATTAAAGAAAACAATCTATCAAACTTGTTTGGGGATTTTAGCTCTCATGCCTTATGACTTGACACTCCATAAGGATATTGCATATGTTTTTACCATTCATGGAAATGAATAAATGAAATCCAACAAGTTTGTGAAGAGAATACAATAGATTCACATGTCAATCAAAAGGAAACTACTCCAAGCACAATAGAAGTACAAGGAACAACATTATAAGCACTAAGTTATCCATTGTGAATAGGAGAATTAACATTGTTACATCTCAAAAAGGGGCCATTGCAAGGGCTAGGGATGAAGATCAATCCCATTTGATATGATTTGTTCAAGATTGTGTAGCAAGTGGACGAGAATGCATTTTGGTTGGATTTGCCTCTATATATAGGTTTTACCGAGTCATAAATGCAGAGAATCTCAAGTTGTTCGGACCTTTGATGCTCGATAAGGACAAAGAAGCATTATCAGTGTTACCCTTGGATGAATATTTGTTTTTGAGGTACATATAGAGCTAAGGGAAGATGTCATTATGTAGAAAATAACTCATGAGACCCTTCAATGAAACAATTAGTTATTTAGTGTTGGCTTGAAAGGCCAAGTTCCATCAAAAGTGAAATGCTTCAAATAAGAAGAGGTAAAGGACAAATTATCTCACCTTATTCTTCAAACCTATTAAGATTTCATAGACCAGAAACCTCCCAAAAGGATTAGGTATGCTCTAAAATTTATCCTCAAAGTGGTTAATTCCCATGAGAAAATTGAACTTGGGGGAAATGACTTAGAGTTGTGATTTTGTATAAGTTTAAGTTCATCAATAAGGGAATAACTAACAAGGCATTCTCCAATAAGGGAATGACATAAAATGTGTTCATTGATAAGGAAATCACTAACAAGGACATGATTGACAAGGTGATGAAAGACAAATTTGTGACCAACAAGGGAATGAACACGAAGGTGATGACTAGAAACATTGATGATAAATGTTCTATATAATCAATGATGTGGATGACTAACAAGGATTTCAATGGAAAGGTGTATGTCTAACAAGTTGATGATTGACAAGGAGTTCACTCGTAAGGTGGATGTCTGACAAGGTTATCATTGATCAGGATTCCACCAACAAGATGAATGTTTGACAAGGTGATGGTTGACAAGGAGTTCACTAGAAAGCTAGATGGCCGAAAAATCCGATGGTTAAAAAGGTGCAATATTAAAAATAAATTAATCAATAAAGAATTTTTCAACAATAGGGGTACCGAAAAAAGAGTCATTGTCATTATATTCATCGATAGAAGACTTATAGATATAGAGGTTGTCAATAACAAAGTCATCAATGGTAAATTATTCAACAATAGATTCAATAATATATTAGAGTCATTAATAAATAAATTCATTAATAACGAAGTTCATTGATAAATAAGATATCAACAGGAAATTCTTTGACATGTGTTTTATATTCCTAACATAATTACCACATACACCTTGTCCAAACAAGAGCAATGACTAGTAGACACCTAGCTCTAAAATGGAATGCATGTGACCCTCCACACATGTGAGATGAAGATGAAAGGAAAAAGATTTGAAGCAATTCAATTCTTGAAGTTATTGGGTTAGCGTAACTAATTCTTGGGGAGAAGGGTATTTAAGACAAAGTTACATCTAGAGAAGGGGTTCATCAATTTTTGAAGGGGAGACAACCAAGGTTTACAACATAAGGAAGAGAAGAGAGAATAAGATCAAGAAGGCTTCCAAACTCATCATTTCAATGTGTAAAACATTATAACCATAACCCTATGAACCCCAAAGCATAGATGAAGGGTCACAGATTTAGAAACACACTACTACATATGGGTTCAAAATTCGACAAAAACTGTTAAGAACCAAATATCAATATA
>SNQJ01S0009228.1:12130-25573 GCA_010110895.2 Picea sitchensis | reverse complement strand
GTAGCTTATCTCTGAGAAGAGATGTGGCTGCTACTCGCATCCGTGAGAAGATGATTACAATGAGGCTCTAGAGGCCTTTTTTACAATAGACGAGAATGCCAAAAGTCATAAACATCCAAAAACCTAACCCTAGGAGATGAAGCGCCAAAAGTCATGTGGACCCCATTTGGGTAAGTTAGTACATCAACTTCTCGGGGTCGTAACTTTTGCATACGATCTCCGTTTTAGGCGTGTGATAGCTTGTTGGAAAGGTATCATCGAGGAGATTCATTTTGGGGGCTCAATCATGCCTACGGCTATCATTGAGCACCTCGATCTCAAAAAACTTCATTTAGGCCCTCAAAATGGCCCCGGAAGTTAAACCTGCTAAAAATAGTAAATTGCCAAAATTGCCAGAAAACTATTTTGAGCCAGTCGGAAAAGGTGGGTGGCCACCGATATCCACCTGGATCAATTTGCTTATTAGATGAATAGTTTTCTTTTGCTTATTGTTATGATTAAACTAGTTTGATTTAAGTAGGGTTTTCATTTGCTTTCTTAGGACTATCCATCGATCCTTTGTTCAAAAGTTACTTAGGTTGCATAGTTTAAGTTTCTTAGTAGGGTTTGATCATTAGTAGTCTTTGCTTGAATAAATTAGCACTTAGATAGCCACTTCCTTAGTTAGACTATACTACTACCAGCGCTTCTACTTTGGCATATATTTTTCTACAACTCTAAGTTTACTTACCCTGGGTTGACAATTTAATTGTGGTTTTTTAGTGTGTCTTTAGTGCATATAGAACACCCATCATTTTTGGCGTCGTTGTCAGGGAGTTGTCTCAAGGTAGGAAATAGTTGGGAAATAGATCATTTCTAAACCTTAGCATTAGTTTGGTGGTGGGGGAACTTTAAGACGAGAGGTAAGAACCTTTGCATCTGCTATAGCAGGTTCCCCCAAACCCAATGGTAGTTTTTCTTTTTGTTTTTGTTTTCTTTCATGAACAGACCTAGGGGCCCAAAAGGTAGATACGTCATACCTTTCAACCAAGGTTCCTTCCGACCTTTTTGGGGGAAGGAACGTTCCACTCATAAAATTTGCAGACCTATACCAAAAAACAAGAGCTAGCTCAACTCAAAGAGCTAAAGCAGTCTCTAAAGAGACTAAGACAGGGAGCATTATAGAACAAAATTTGAAGCATTAGTAATAGTGGGACATGAGGCAAGACTAATCAATCCCTCTGTAGAAACAAACAACACAACCTTTGTTTTCTTACCACCACTAGGAGAATGAATTTGAAGGTGACCATTAGTTTGGAAGAACTCTCTCAAATCCTAGTAGCAGCTAGGATCTCTTCTTCTCAGGAAGAACACATCTTGACAATAGCCAAGAACTTGAATACCTCTCTAGAAATATTAGAAGAATCAAGGTCCTATGAGCTACAAAATGATTTTCCTTGCCAAAATGCAAAGGAAGTTGAAAAATTATGGACTACATCCAGTGGAGAGCAATCATTAAGACCTGAGATTGAGGAGTTCTCAGCATCCATCTCAGCAGGTCCTTTATGTACTTCAGAAATCAATCATCCAGAAGAAGATGATATGCATATCATGATGAAGGAGAGAATAGAAATGATTGTTGATGAACATCAAGATTACATTGAAATTTGGTTTCAAGAGGTCATCCGGCCACAATATTATTCTCTTATTCAACACCTTCTGATGCCAAAACAAGTAGGTTGGTTTGTTCTTCATATCTAGGTAATCACTGTGGTAACCTTTCATATATGGATATGAGTATGTTTCTTATATTTCTCCACACATGGTTACATTGGAAGAGTTCTTACACTTGAATAAATATTTTCCCTTTCTTTTTAGGTAGGGTACGATAGTAAATAAAAGTTGCATGTTGTTAGTTTAGCTTAAAGTCTAATGCAACCTCATTTTAAATTTTCTTTTAATAAAAGAACTATGAGATACATGTTCCTATGACTTGATCTCATTGATTTCCTTAGTTTATTATATTTTAGAGTGTGGTTTTTGCAAACAATTTTAGAGATTTTTGTAGGTATTTATATCACCAAGGGTAGACAATTCCAAGGAAATATAAAAGAAGTATTTTCTTCAAAAACATTATTATATTTGAACCTTGTTGTCTGCTAAGCATCAAGTGAATAATGACTTGTTGTAATTAGCCATATTTTTGCAAAGAATTTCATCTTCTTTTTCTCAAGGCATCTTAAATAATAGTTGCTCTTGAACCTTCACCACTATATAAGGAACCATCAAGATTAGAGGTATCTCGTACAGTTTCTCCAAGAAACCTAAGTAAGTGACTAAATTATCTTTATTAAAGAGTAACAAGGAGGTATGATTAGCGGTTAGTCATGGAAACATCACAATAACTTACAAAAGAAGAAAGTGAGTTGAGCCTAGAGATACCTTTCTATTCTTTCTCAATGGTACCATCCACTACACACTAAATAGCTTGATTATATCATATCTTTAGATAGGACACGTCCGCTTAAGTACCCCTTACATCAGGACAATCACTAAGGAATATAATGGAAAGTCATCCTCTAACACAAATACCATCCCAATTGAAAAAAAGAAAGAAAAAGTTGTTTTCAGAGCTGTCCCACCATCCTCTTGCATAAACCAATCTTATACTAAAATATTAAAAGATGGAGGGCCAGTCTCTAAGGGTGTAAGAGGCTAACTCGTCAGAATACTAAACAGGTCTGTTGGCAGTGGGTACCGGCCAATGGTATGACTAGGTAAACCCGTCAGAGTACTGAACAAGCTTGTTGGCAGCGGGGCATTCTACCTAGCGAGGATGATAATCTGATAAAAAATAAATAATAAATTTAAACTTGTCCTGATGTACGACATTACTTGTAGACAAAGCTGACATGAAGTATGTATGGTTAAGCTAAGGTTAATGAACTCCATAAAATTTCCATTGGGAACTAACTCTGAGACTATATTGAAACTCTCTTGCCTACCTCTTCTTATATATATATATAGGATCTCTTATCCTATAGGTGGGGCCATCTTTTAACCGTCTCGTCAGACCAATCTGTGAAATTTATCTCTACACTTAACAAGCTATAAATCTTTGGATATTGGGAGAACTGACTGGTTTCCTATATTTTTTATTGTGAGGTGTCACAATACTTAGGTGTGGGGGAGGGGTTCATGAGTTGACAAATGATAACATTGCCTAGAAGAAGTAAATGTTTGTAAAAATTTATGTGTGTTGTTTTCATAATACAGGCTATTATATCAACAGTTATTTTATTTTTGAAATGTTAATTCCTTGTGTGTTATAAATTGTTGTACATTTCCTTAACAGACCACTTAACTGGTTTATTTTCGTTACAAATTGTTCATTATAGAATTATGATTACATGCCTTATAGAGTGCGAGATAGAGGGATGTATTGTGTGAGAACGATGGAAAAACAAATAATAATGGAACACTCTTAGCCTGCCTCTACTCCTATTCATTGTGTTCGTGGTCTCTGAGGAATCAATTTCCTCAGCCACAAAGCTCCCAAGAGTTGGAGACCATTGGTTTAAACACCACCAGTTGCCAAGAGCAAGTTATAATAGGGTTTTCAAAACCAAATTCCAGAACATCTCTGGAGCTAAGGGATACTTCAAGGAGCAGATAAAAGAGGAGCTAATCAAGCCTCTCATAGTCATCACCAGATTTATTACATGTGAAGGTAGATATTTCATCTTTAAAGCCTATCACTTTCGATTATTAGTTCACTTTCGGTTCAATAAGCCATTGAATTTTCCCTTTTAATTCTTAAAGAGTCTTGAGAGGATGTCTTTCCAAGTGAGGAAGATTGCAACCAATCCCCATAACAACTTATTTCACCACGGCCTTATCAAACTACTAGTCTTAGCCGAGTTGGAAAAACATGGGGAAATGTGGGATGAGTTCATTTACCAATTTGCAAACCCTCATCTTACAATCAAGACTAGAAAGGAGACTCTTGATCTAGGGACTATTAATCACTCCACCCAAACCCTCATGCTCAAGCTATTCCTTTACCGGACCAAAATTCCAAGAAACTTGTTGATACCCCTGCAACCTCATCGAGCAAGAAGACCAAGAAACCTATTGCTAACCCCCCTCTAAAAACAGTAAAGACCAAGAAGCCTATTTCTAATTCATGGCACGAGGAAGTGCCATATCTTCGGTCTGGGAGGAGTTTCCCGTGCTAAAAAAATGCTAACAATTGCCCATTTGTATAGCAAACCCGTGAGAAGAGGAAGTAGGATTTATGTCTAAATTATGTCATACTGTCTTTTTACAATGTCTTGGGATATTATATCAGCAGTTGTTTGTATTGGTATGCTAAATTATATATTGTTGACATCATTATGTGTGTTATAAGCTTACTGTGCATGTTTATGTTTATGCTATAGAAGACTGCGTATAATTAACTACTCTTTGTGAAAAATACAAAGCGATAACAACTGTTAAATACTTACTACCATCTATATTACAAGCTTATGAAAAGAGGAACAGTTGTTTGAATTGTTACAGATCGATGAAAGGAAATAAACATTCTCTTGTTCACCTTGCCTACCAGTACAAACCAAACCTTTTGTTAGTATTTGTCAGTTATGTCAGTCACCAGTGATCAAATTTACTCTTTCATGTGATTGATAGGGTTATTAGGTCAAATTGTTATATTTTCAAAATAAAATTATCAAATAAAATTTGGCATATCTTGGTTGTAAAATTATCATTGGTGTGTCTAGGTTTCAATAATACTCTCTCCACTCATGAAAGGTCATAAATTTTTATCATGGTCATATCATCATTCCTTGTCATAAATTTTCAAAAGATTGTCTTGGTCAAAGTTCTACTTCAAAATTGGTTTATGAATTAAGGAAGATGAATTTGACAAATGTGAAAGAATTTTTTGTCAATCATAGACCAAGAAACAAAAACCTCCTTCATTTTATGCACATGTGTTATTATTTGAGAGAAATTCCCCAGATACAGTCGCTATAGGAGGGTTCTGACACATTTGGATAGCTTGACTTCAAGTCAGTTTTTCAAAGGTTTGGAGAAGGAATTTGCAGTGCTTTATGGTTCCATTGTGTAGAATACATCATAAAATTTCCACCCATACCACTTTAATCCTAAAAATCCTCTATGAAGGCCTCCAAAAACCCTCTCAAAGATCACACTGCGTTTCTGCTGAGAGCATGTTGCGCTTCTGTAAGTTTTGAGTAACCAACTTCAAGCTTGGATTATGAACAAATGGGAAATTATTTTTGAAAAATGGAGGAGGTTTGTGTTCATAACATACCTAAAAAAAATAACCTCTCTAAGTTTTTTAATATACGTTATGGTTTTGGATATATTCAATTCTCTTAGAGGCCTGGTGTTTCAGAAAATAAAACACTCTGTTTTTCCTGTTTTAGTCATGTTTTCTTTTCGTGTTTTCCTAACAACTGGAAGTGAAGTTTTGAAAAACAAGAGGTTTTTATCAAGGACATATTCAAAAACAATAACCTCTCCCAGTTTCTGAATATACTTTATTTTTTGGGATATATTCAATTCTATTAGAGGCCTAGTTTTTCCGAAAATAAAACACTCTGTTTTTCCTGTTTTAGCCATGTTTTCTTTTCGTGTTTTCCTAACAACTGGAAGTGAATTTTTGAAAACAAAGAGAGGTTTTTATTAAGGACATATTCAAAAACAAAAAATTCTCTCAGTTTTTACACAAGAGTTATTGTATTGTATTTATAGGTGTCACTTTGATACCTATTTTTCACAAGTTCACCAGGCCAGAATTGTTGTGCTTCTAGGAAGTCACTTTCGGAACTAATTTTGCAGAGGTAAAATTGTTGTTTTGCATGGTTTAAAGGATCAAGGGTATAATATACATCTCAAGGCTTCCTCACATGTCATCAACAACCTCCAAAAAATCCAAACCCTCCAATTCAAACTTAGAGAGCATGAAACACTGAGTCGTCATTTACGCCATGATAACGTTGTCCTACAAGCCAAGATGAATTATCTACAGCGTTTGGTTGATGATATGACTGCCACAATAATAGTCTCTAGATGCAATTGAAACATCACAAAAGGCCTAAGTCAAAATCCCCTGGTCAAGGGGGAGAATCTTCTAAAAGCTAATCAACCCCCTCCTTCGCAAGTTTAGTCATGAAGGGCAATTTCATTTTTTTTGTAGTGGGACCTGCAAAATCTTAGGTGTGGGGGTAATGATGGGCCCGTGATATAATCAATTTTATGATGTTAATTAGCTCCTTTTGCCGAATTTGTATATGCATTTTCATGTTTTGAAGAAGTTTTTTAAGAGCTTTTGTGTCAAATCGATATGATCCACACCAAGTATGCATAACTCATGTTTTATGATGATTTTGAGTGTAATTCAGTATGGTTTTTATGTTTCTAGGAATCTAATTCACATTTTTTGGTGTCACAAGAAAAAATCGTAGCTTGTTTTTACTTCCGGCACTCAATCAGGTACTCCATTTGGCACTCAGTCTAGTACTCCATCCGGCACTCCGTCCTACACAAAAATGTTGGGTGATTTTGTGGCTATGGTATTGGCGGCCAGTGAGGGGTGAATCAGAGACATGGGTTTTTCTCGTGCCCATGGCCTCCAGCTACTAAACTCTTGACAACTCGATTTTGGTTGTTATGTTGGGCGATTATTGGCTCGCCTCATTTCGGCAGTTAGGGCATCTTAAATGCAATTTACTGTTTTTAGAAGAGGATTGACCCTCCAGTGGTCGACCTCTCAACTTGTAAAGTTTATAAATACCACCTCAGTGGTCAGACAATAGTTAAGAAGTTCAGGAATAGAGAGTTAGAGAGAAAGACAATTTTTATTTTGCCAGAATTGTGTAAAACCTACGTTTTTAGTTTTAATGATGAAATCGCTTTGTTGAAGCTCGTGATTCGCATCTGAAGAGTAGTTGCGACGTGCTGGGGGTCCTACCAGTAGTCTGGGTGAATATTTAACTAGTTTGCTTGTGAATTTGAGTAGTGTAATTGCTATTTCTTCTATTTTTTGTATATGTGTTTTTATCTTCTTTTTATTTACTGTGTAATTGTTGTCCATAAGTTTAATTGTTTCATGTTTCTTTTTGCAGGTTATTATGAAGGATAGTGTAATTAGAATGTGACTTTTCAATTGATAGGAGAAAGCTTGCAAGCTTAAACACTAACCCTTGTATGTAATTAGAAGATAGCTAGAATTTCTACATGCTGAAATAGAGTCTAAAACAAAGTTAAAACAGAGTAGAATAGGATTAATAGTTTCTTTGACAAATTTTGATGGATGGATAATTGTTAGTTTAGTTTGTATTTATAGTTTGTTGATTTAATTGTTATTTAATTTTCTTATCTAGTTTGCTTAGTTAGTTCTTAGTTTGATTATCTTGTTATATGCTGAAATAGAAATATGATTTAAGATTATGTCTTTATGAGTATTTTCCAATTGTAATTCAATTTGTTAAAATAGGATTAGTTTAATTTATTTCATGCAATTTCTTTCTTAGATCTAGGTTGCAATTTCAATTCATAGTTAGATATTGAGTTTAGTGTAGTATGAGTTTGCTTCAAGTTGTCTAGAGTGCAATTAAAATTCATAGAATAGCATCTTGATATTGTTAATGGTTAATGCATGATTGAACAATCACATGGATATGCAGGATAATTGATGTTGTTTCCACAATGGCTAAGTTTTCACTGGATTGCCTAATTCACACTTTTCACTTTGCTATTGAATTCAATATTGAGTTTATCCCTCTTGAATTATCTTTCATTGTTAAGTGTCATTGTGATATTATAAGACACCAGAGACATTCACACAACCATCAACACTGTATTTGAGTTTTCATAGACTAGAAGATAGTTTTCTTGCTTTCATAGCTTAGGAGATAGTTTCCTTGCTTTTGTAGGGTATATAGTCTTTTGCTTTGGTAGGTTAAAGGATAGTTTGCTTATCATAGGTTAAAGATTAGTTGTTAATTGCTTTTATTATCATAATGCTTTCAATTTAGTAGATTTCCTTTTGTAAATTAGCAATAGTTGTGAAATTTAAATTAAGAATAGAGTTCACCTGTCTCTTAGCTTAGTTAGTTGCTTATTAAGTAGTTTTAATTAGTTTACTTTCTGTAGAATTTATTCTAGGTTAGTTAGTTGTTTACTTGCTTTAATAGGTTAGTTGCTTACTTGTCTATTCTTGCTTTGATAGTGTAGTTGCTTGTTTATTTACTTGTTTTCACAAGATAGTTGCTTATTGAATTTAAGTAGGTTAATTACAAGTAGTTTGTTGTTGCTATTTGCTTATTAGATGAATAGTTTGCTTTTGCTTATTGTTATGATTGAACTAGTTTGATTTAAGTAGGGTTTTCATTTGCTTTCTTATGACTATCCATCGATTCTTTGTTCAAAAGTTACTTAGATTGCATAGTTTAAGTTTCTTAGTAGGGTTTGATCATTAGTAGTCTTTGCTTGAATAAATTAGCCCTTAGATAGCCACTTCTTTAGTTAGACTATACTACTACCATCCCTTCCACCTTGGCATATATTTTTCTACAACTCTAAGTTTACTTACCCTGGGTTGACAATTTAATTGAGGTTTTTTAGTGTGTTTTTAGTGCATATAGAACACCCATCAGTCAGTTTGCACAGAGTGAATGGGCATTGGCATTGTTTCCATTGATGTCAAACTTCTCATTATTGCATTTATGAGTAAGAGTTTGATTTGCTTGTTATTGGAATAGCAACTCAATTAACCCAATGAACGGGTGGTCAAAGGCTTAGTTGAAAATGACAAGAAAAGTGCATTATAAGTTATATCACCAAAGCTCACATGTTAAGGGAGTTTGTCAGTTAAGAGTAGTTAGACTTTTGTGATAAGTGATAAAAAAGTTAATATTGACAGCTACATCAACTAATGTAAAAACTTTATGATCTTGGTAAGAGTGAGAGAAACACAAATAGAACAGAGTGTGTTCAAGAACTCGGTGATGGGTTTTGATAAGTGAGACAAAATTTAACATTGACAGCTACATCAAATAATGTAAAAACTTTCTAATCTTTTTAAGAGTGAAAGATAAACACAGAGAGAACAGAGTGTGTTGAAGAACTTGATGATGGTTTTTTTAGTTGAAGAAAAATGCAGAGGGTTATTCACGTTTTTCTCTGGAAGTCTCTTGCTCATTTGTTGGAAGAAAAACATAGAGGGTTATACACGTTTTTTCCTGGAACTCCATTCATTATTTGCCGAAGAGAAAAACATGGAGATTCAAAAACGTTTTTTCTTGGAACTCTGTTGCTCATTTTCCGAAGAGAAAAATGTAAAGATTCAAAAACATTTTTTCTTGGAACTTTGTTGCTCATTTGTCGAAGAGAAAAACGTAGAGATTCAAAAACGTTTTTTCTTGGAACTCCATTCATCATTTTCCGAAGAGAAAAACGTAGAGATTCAAAAACGTTTTTTTCTTGGAAATCTGTTGCTCATTTGCCGAGGAGAAAAACGTAGAGATTCAAAAATGTTTTTACCTGGAAATCCATTATTCATTTGTTGGAAGGAAAACGAAGGGGTAAATGTGTTTGAGACAGTTATAAAGTGCATAGGTAAGTGTTTGGTTTCTTGATTGTGAAAAATCCAGAGGTTAATAGTTGATTTTCTCCTTAAATGAGAAATGTACAGAGAAGAGGTACACTCTGATGTTGCAGATTGTATGGTTGTTTCTACAGTGAATAAACTCTGATATAGATCTAGAATAGAGGTATGAAATGCTTGATTGATTGAGAAATTACATCTAAGGTAAATGCATTAAATAGTTAAAGGATGTCTTTGTAATTCAAATATACATTGAGGTCATTATTTATTGCAATGAATATTATCTACAGATTTGATTTCCAAGTTTATAACAGAATAATCATGAACAGATTGAGTTGATCAGTTTTGGCATTGACAGAGTGTGAACAGAGTTGCATGTGAGTAAGATGCATGTTGGTTGAAAACAATAACAGGTTTGGCAAAGATGGAATTGATGGTTACAGGTTTTTTTTCACAGAAGTAAATTAACAAAAGTATATTGACAATTTAAGAAGAGTGTTTGAAACAGGTTGAAGCCAGTACTAAAGGGAGGAAGGGGGGATCTAGGGAGACTAACCATATCATTGCAAGTTGAAGCTTGCATTCAAGCAATAGAAGTTGTCTTTCAGTAGGTGCTAAAGATAAAGAGGTAGTAGCCTCCTCTAAGTAGTAGCTCATACAAAATTTGATGTAACCGAAGTAGCTTGCTTGCTTTACATCCACAAGAAGAAGAAGAGGTTTTTCCCTTTATGGATTTCCTCAGAAATGTTTTGTGTCTCTGTCCATTTCATGTGATTGATGGTCACTAACTCATTTTCACTGAGACAAAATATTTATTAGGTTTTAAGCTGCATTAAATAAGTAATCTTTGTTAAAGAGATAAAAGAAAAAAATTGTGTATACAACGAATTCAACACCNTTAGTTGCTCAACTTGTCCAACAATTGGTATCAAAGACGGTTACTTTAGAACTCAGTTGAATCACTATAAGTTTGGTCTTTTATGATGGATAAGAAATATGAATTTACAAAACATGGATTACCTCTATTTGATGGACACAACTATGCCTTTTGGAGTATCAGGATAAAAGTGTTTTTCCAAGCGGAAGGAGTAGATATTTGGCAAGCTGTGTTGAATGAATATAGTGTTCCAACAACCATTCCAATAGATGTTCCAAGTAG
Organism: Picea sitchensis; assembly: GCA_010110895.2. NCBI lineage: Eukaryota > Viridiplantae > Streptophyta > Pinopsida > Pinales > Pinaceae > Picea > Picea sitchensis. Next base: position 14,798 of record SNQJ01S0009228.1, on the reverse strand, counting down.
GAAACTTTATGAAAGCAATTCCAAAGCTATGTATGCAATACTTGGAGGTTTAGCAGGGTCAGAATTTATTAAGGTTATGCATTGTGTGTCAGCAAAATAATTATGGGACAAGATGAAAAATGTTTATGAAGGAGATAATAAGGTGAAGAATGATAAGTTACAGTCATATAGGAGTCAATTTGAAAGTTTAAAAATGGAATAATCTGAAGATATAGCAACTTACTTCCTTCGTATTGATGAAGTAGTTAATACCATGAGAGGTCTAGGAGAAGAAGTTAAAAATGATAATATTGTACAAAAGGTACTTAGATCTCTACCTGTAAGATTTGATCCAAAAATATCTTCTTTAGAAGAAAGAACTAATCTTTCTACTTTAGAAATGGATGAACCACATGGGATACTAATAGAATATGAGATGAGGACCTCTGGTGAGAATTATGCCAGGAAATAAGCATCTTTCAAGGTAGCAAAGAAGGACAAGAAAAAGGTTGAAGTAGAAACTAGCAATTATGGGGATTTAGAAGAGGACATGGAAGAAGCTAATTTTGTCAAAAATCTGAAAAAAGGTACTAGCAAATACAAAGGTAAGCTTCCTCTTAAATGTTTTGGTTCTGGAAGAATAGGACATTTTGCTTCCAAGTGTTTTTTCAATAAGAATTCTAAGGGTGAAGAAGAAAGCAATAGAAAGAGTAAAGAATACAAGAACAAGTATAAGAAGTCTTTTCAAAGAAACTCATATAAAAAGAAAATTATATTTATTAAAGATGTTAATGACTCTTCAGAATCACATGAAAGTGATGTTAGCTCAGATATAAGACTGCTTATGGCTATATAAAATCAGAATGATAAAGTTAATGAAGAAGAATAAGGTGAAGTTGATTTGGAAGCTGAGCTTGTAAGTGCTTTGACTGAACTTAGAAAGTAAGAAGAGAATGTAAACATTTCAAAGAAGAAATTAAGAATATTGAAAATGAGATACAAAAATCTAACAAGTTGATAGAAAGCACTGAAACTATGATAATTGATTTAAATCTCAAAACAGAAGAAGCTAGAGTAACTAAGGAAGCACTAAACAATTTGCTTGTAGAAAAGGAAAAGGAAAATGATGGTCTGAAACTTGAAGTTGTCTCATTAAGAAAGAAGGTACAAGAAAATATCATGGATGATAGCTCAAGGATTTTGAAATAGATTATTAGTAATCAAAGACCAACAAATGACAAAACTGGAATTGGTTATAAATATGAGGTTATTAATGCAAATACTAATACAAGTTTTGAAAAATCAGGTACAGGACATACAAATGTGAAAAACACTAGCAAGAAGATGGAATCAGTAAAGCAAGAAGGAAATCAGACTTCAACAATACATAGAAGAAGCTATGATAGGAACCAAAACAGGTTTGATGGCTATTGTTTCTTTTGTTACAAGTATGGACATAAAGCTTCTTTTTGCAATGTCTTTTCAAGAAACATAATTGCACATAAGAGTCATGACAAATCTAGGTTTGATTATGGAAGAAGGCATGATAGACCCATTCAAAACAGTGTGAACAATTCCTATAACAGATTTGATATTTTAAGGTTTGAGGGTGACTGTCATAGGTGTAATAATTTTGGACATGTGTCAAGAAACTATCCAATGAACTTCAGAAATCTGTTGAACCTAATTACGCTAATCTGAAAGCTAGATGGTGGAAAAATAAAAGTGACCATTTAGAATCTTAAAAATGCACTCTAGATTTACAAGTTGATCATAAAGTAAAATGGTGTGTGGATAGTGGATGTTCAAAACATATGACAGGAAAAAAAACATAGTTTTGTTACATTAGATGAAGGAAAATAAGGTATGGTCACTTTTGGTAATGAACAATCAGCTAGGATAATTGGAAGAGGTATTGTGTGTCTGAATAACAAAAATATTATGGCTGAAAATGTCTTGTTGGTTGAGGATATGGAACACAATTTATTGAGTGTAAGTCAAACTTGTGATAAAGGGAATTATATGATTTTTTATTCTAAAAATTGTCAAATCAGAGATGTCAATACAAATAGGTTAGTTGGAACAGCTACAAGAACATCGAACAACATTTACATACTAGATGAGAAAAAGGAAAATTGTTATCCTGGGAATGAAGATGAAAGTTGGTTGTGGCACAAAAGGCTTGGGCATATTAAAAAAAAGGAAGCTAGAAGAGATTTACCTGTCATGAAGAATCTTACCAGTACTATTTGCAAACAGTGTCAAGATGGTAAACAAACTACAGTTAGGTTTAATACCAAAGAACACTCTACAACAAAACCTTTGGAAATAGTACATGTTGATGTTTGTGGACCTATGAGGACAACGGGATTAAATGGTGAAATATATTTTTTGTTATTTGTAGATGACTTTACTCGGATGACTTGGATGTTTCTGTTGAAAAAGAAGTTTGAAACTTTCAATTGTTTTCAAATTTTCAAAGAATTGACTGAAAATGAAATTGACATGAAAATTAAATGCTTAAGATCAGACAATGGGGGAGAGTTTGTTTCTAAAGAATTCAATAAGTATTGTGATGATAATGGTATCAAAAGACGTTTTTCTGTTACTAAAACATCTCAACAAAATGGTGTTGTTGAAAGGAAAAATAGGACTGTTATGGAGATGGCAAGAACAATGCTAAATAAAT
>SNQJ01S0009227.1:132228-145005 GCA_010110895.2 Picea sitchensis | reverse complement strand
ATTCTTCACATAAAATTCTGAGTGTGTTAAACTCAGATAGATAGTCTCCAAGGCAAGAAAAATCACTTGGACTCAAGGTCAGTATTTGATTTTCTAATTGTTGTGCTCGAATAATATTGAGTTTACCAAACACAGATTCAATCATGTTCCAAGCTTCTTCGGGGTCATCAATTCCTTGAAGGTGGTACCTTAAATTATGAGAGATGGACATTCTGATTATTCCACGTGCTTCGTCATTCCTATTATCCCATTTGGATTTTTTATCATCATCAGTGGGTGTTGTTTCCTTTCCCAAGGTAATCCGATACAGGCATTTACTTCTTAATAAATCTTCCATATGGGATTTCCATTGGAAGTAGTTGTTGCTGGTAAGCAAGACATTACTTGTAGAAGTCATATTAAATATGAATATAATGTGGATTTAAAAACCGAAACTAATTATCTAGATGGAAATATCTCGAAAAGTTATGCGGTTTAAAAAAAAACGGCACTGAAAATGGACTTCTGATGTGAGAGTTATGCCCTTTTTAAAAAAGGCATAAACAGTAACCAAATAACCACGTGATAGTGTAAGCTACTTTATGAAGTGACCCACTTTTATAAAGATAAGTGGAGATCACTTTTACAATGAAGTTACCTTATAACAGAAAAGTTGCATGCATAAAAAATAACTCTAAAATAAAATATAAAGCTACTTATAGTGATTCACTTTTATACTTGAAGTGAAATGCACTTTACAATTTTTAGCATGAACTTTTTCAAAAAAAGTAACAAAAGGGAGACTTGAACTCAAGACCTCTTACTTAATAAGGCAAGTTTTAACCAAATGGTCTAGCAAAACATATTGTAATGTTCAAAAGGAGGATTGTTGTTGTTGTTGTTGTTGGAGAGCATGCTAAAAAAAAACTATTTTCACACAAGAAAAAAATTTCGCTTCTCAATGACAACAAGGGTTAGATCTCGGTTAGCTTACACGGAAGATGCACCTTTTCCTATCTGTTTATGATTTTCCGATATCACACAGGGCATGGGGAAAAGAGAATATGTAGATCTAAAAGAATAACAAACTAGAAATAAAAAATACAAACTGAAATAAAATCAAAATAAAACTTTGCAGAAATTTAAAAAATGTGTATTCAAGCTTTATACCTCTGGATCTAACTGTAATGGTCGTATCTTGGGCTAACGGAAACCTTTTCGAGTGAAACGAAAAATGTTCCTAAATGAAAAGAGTGCTCCGGACGCAATGGAATAGTCCTCTTAGCCCAGAAATGTATGAAAATTCTAGAAAATGGAGATGAGGCAACTTGGCTTCATGATCTCGATCTACAACATGAGCGGGTCTTCAAACAGGCTTAGATACCATGTTCGAAAACATAGGTATTCCAATAGAGGATGAACATATTCAGTAACCAATCATATAACCAGATCAAAGATCAACACACCGATGTTTTCACGTGGTAAAACCCCTACAGAGAAACATCCACGGCCCCAGCCAACGCGACCACTTGGAGCAGTTTATTAATGCAAAGAAAAAGATTACAGAGAGATTTTACAAGAGAGTTTCTCACAATCGATCATTGAAAAATGACCCTCCATGATCTTTAAATAGAGATCATGGACCAATAGGGTGTTAAGCCACAGATCAATGGTTGTTAAGATCGAGGAGAGTATGAATCGTCAGAGCACTCTATGTCGAGAACATATCGTGACCGTCGGATTTCCTAACTACAAATGCATACTAATGCATACTAAAGAAACACACTTTAACCTAACGACATATTCGACCAAGTAGATCTTAACTAACTCCTAAGTGTCTAAATATCCTAACACATGGGGTTCCCACAACTGGAATGATCACAACAAGCGTTTACATTATTCCTAACTTTGAAATCAATATAATCGTTGAGAGCTTAGAAAGAACAACAATTTACAAGAATGATAACGATTCACAACAAAACCCAAAAATGAATCATCAGTTAGCTAACTCTCTTCTAACTTAATCCCAACCCATTACATAACTCATCGCTATCGGGTTTTCCCCCAAACTTCTTTCTTTCTTTGTTCTGCGGTTGTGCTTTCTTGATTCCTCCTTATTCTTTGTTTCCGCTAGAAGGTTTTGGGGCTTTCTGTTGTTCCTTCTAGCTGGCGAACAACGACATTCCTTGCTGGCCCTCTAAGCCATCACTTTTTGTTGCTCGGATCTTCTACTAGTGCGTTGTGTTGTTCCGTAGCACACTTTAACTACCGCAAAACTGTGATATTTCTGAAAAATCAAGTCTTCTCCAAAAAGGGAGGGTCCAACACTTTCTTCAACTATTCTTGCATGATCCTATCGACCTTTCTATCATAATTGAAGCTTCTAAAATCGATTACTTCACTTGGTTGAAATGGTGTCCAGAGTGTTATCCCTAACCCATTGACTGGTGTATTTTTGTTGATTCCAACAGTTGATACCTCTATGGGATCTGTATCCAATGGGTGATTGTCATCACCTTTGTCCTTTGCATCCTTCTATTACTTTTTTGCTTATGTTGCTTTGTCAGCTGCTTCTTTGGCTGCTCTTTCCGCTGCTTCCTTAGCCACTCTTTTTGTTGCTTCTTCTCTTTGTTTGGTCTCCCTTTCTGCTGCAGCTTTTTATTGTGACTCGACTTTGGCTTTAGCTCTACCTCAAGCTTCCATTTTTTCTTGGCAGCATCATTTTTCTTCTTGTGGACTTTATCCTTATCTCTTATTTTCTTGTTGGCTAGTGTTTCCTCTTCTTTTCCTGTCGATCTTGAGTGTGCTGAGGTAGATGTGGGGGGTGATTCTTAGACCACCTCCTCTTATGCTTTCTTTCGAGCTTCTTCTCTAGCTCTTTCTTCACATGCAATTATCCCTTTGGGTTGGCCATGTCTTTGGAATATTATGTCATCATAGGCTCGGGCATTTCGATGTACTTCCTCTTCCTCCCAGATATCCATTGCATATTTCTAGGGTAGACCTATTTTTTTGAAGTGGTCTCTCACAAAATTATTGGGATCGTGCCTTTAGAATCGTTCTTCTTTGAAGTGGTAAGACAATAGGGTGTTTATATTTGCTTGAGCCTACATGGTATTTTCAAAGATGTAGTTCCCAACATATAACGACAATGATGGCCATGTTGCCTTTTTTACTCAATACAACATTCCACCCACCCCATGTATTATAGTCTAGTATGCAACCTCCTAGAGCACAAGCTTATCTAGCACAAATCGAGGGAGCAAAAGAGGGGGATTCATCACATGAAACAATCTTATGTAGGTTTTGTGCTCCATGAGGTACCGGTCTCTAATCCTTCTTATGAATGATATTTCCTTGTCAGTCATGCAGGGGGGCATGGTGCAGAATATAAAATCATACAAGGGAGCCAAAAAATGTTCTCATATATTTTGGTACTAAGTCTGATACTTATGCTCCCAGAGCACTTTGCAGTATACATGGATGGTGGGATCTGAGGGCTGCCATTTCCATCCCATACTAGGGTACTGATGGGGCACACACTTGATTTCCAAGAGGTATGAGGACATGTGGAAGCTCATGAAGGTTCCAGGATGAGCTCCTTTGACAGTAGGGAAGGCCATTGTTAAATTTTCTAATAAGATATCATTCCAATTGAATGATAGTCCCTCGTCTTCACAATAATATATCAAAGGCACATATGATAGAGGAAATTGTGATGCATCTAGTTCTCCACATAGATGACATAACATAGCTACCAGGAATTGATAAGGTATTCTCAAAGAGCTTGTGGGGTACCCTCCCTTGGGTCTGTACTTGAACTATTTGTCAACCTTGTATCATTTAGAAAATAGTTCTTTGGGAGTGTATTCACATTCATTGAGGAGTTTTTTGTCCAAACTCTTAATTCTTTTCTCAATGTGATAGCATTTTTCCAGATACTCTGGCTTGAACGAGGCTATGGGATATTTTCTAGCATTACATACGTATCTTCCATTCACATCTATGTTTTTCAGGATACAAGTGATGACGTCTGCACAAGGGAAGATAATCGGGTGGGATTCTACTCTGAATATGCCAAAATTTCTGATGGTTTTGAATATTTTAAGCTCATTCTGGTCTTCAACATTAGTGAAGAAATTAGACTTCTTAAAAAAGTGATACACCTCTCCCCACTTCAGTGTTTCCCATCCTTTTACAGTAGTCCATATGTGTCATTGTATGTGGCTCTGATCACTTCTCATTTTCCCTTATTCTATTGACCATTACCCGAGGCCTCGGTCCCAAGTTCCTTACTTGCTATCTTCTTCAGTGAGGACATATATATACCTACAAGAAAAATGTGGGCTTTAGTGCAAATATTAGAGACATAGATAATACACCTTTTAATTTAACTTGAGAATTTTGAAATACCAGAAGATTCACTTGAACTGTCACTGGGTAGGGGGTTGCCATCTAAGGATGATAAGATAATGGTAGGTATGGTGAGCAATTGAGGGAGAAAATTGCTAAAAGGTGTTGAAAGGTAAAATTAGAGGCTTTAATATTAACTCCTTCGATGAAAATCAAAAGAGTTGTTGGCAAGTTCTTTGATGACCATCGATGTGGTTACTATGAAGTTTGTTGAATTAAAGGAAAATGACATAATTAATATCAACACCTCTTATGTGAATCGAAGGAGTTGATGGGAACTCTTTTGATACACATCGTCCAGTTAATATGAAAGTATCTGATACACTATCAGTGAAGTTACTGGTAACTCCTCCGATCAAATCAAAATTAATACGAACTCCTTCGATGACATCGGAGGGGTTAAGGAAAATTTTCTATGTCGATGGTAAGGGTGTTGAATGAAAACTTTGTAAGGAAATTTGAGACTTGGTTCATTTGCATTGACTTAGGCCAAGCCAAGGGAAAGGCTTGGATTGCCAAGGCATGTCGATAATGGTGAGCTCGATTGTTGTTGTTGCACTGAATTTAGGAAGAAATTAGGGCTTGCACCGAATGTAGGTAGCGTTGGTGATAACAGGGTTCAGATTAAGGCAAGACCCTTGTGATAGGTTGGTTTGGGGAGGGATTTAATTCGAACCGAGGGTCTCCATGGAAGACAACATAAAGCCAAGGGGTCAAGGTCCTCAAGTCAATAGCCGTAATGATCTTGAGAAAGATTAGGGCTCTCAGGGAGTACAAACTAGAATGAACGAAACAAGCCCCTACCTTGATTGAAAAACCTAACTCCATATTACAGAGATGGGTTGATTACTTACCTGGCCTCAATTTCCACATGGACAATCAATATTGCTTGAAGGTGCCTTGGAACGCTATTACTTTGAGGGGAGAGTATTTTTCTCCTTAACACTCAGTGGGATAATGAAAATCCGAGGCAATATATATATATATATATATAAAGTTCAACTAATTATTATTTAATGTGGGTAGTTTACAATTTTGATTGGTGGACTATGTGGGAAGTCCTTTGATGTACATCGGAGGACTTGCTACAAAGTATGCTTCTTATATCGAAACAAATGGAGGGAACTCCTCCGATGGAATCACAATAGTTGCAGATAACTTTTGTGATGGGAAGGTATTTCAGAGGAAGAGTGTGGATGTGGATGCAGCTCAATTTGAAAGGTTAAAATCAAATCCTTTAATTTTCATCGGAGGAGTTGAAGGGAACTCCTCTGATGTACATCGTAGGAGTTAAAATTAACTCTGTTGAATTTAATAAACCTGCTTGGAAAATAGTTTTTTTCAATTTTTTTGTTTTTTGCAAATGATAGCTTAAGGTAAGTAAGACTTAGATTATGGGATTGAGGACTCAGTAAGAAATTTGTTGGAGTACTCTTCAAAATCACAAGTAAGGGGATCCATTTCTTGAAAGGAAATTGCAATTGCATTGTCAAGAAATGGAGGGTTGTAGTGTTTGGCACAACATAATGTAAAGACAAAGCTATAAGAACAAAAAAATAATTATAATATGTAAAACCACCAACATACTAGACTGTTAGAACATTCCCTCAATCAATTAACACCATGAGAGTTCCTCTTGATCACATCAATCAATTGTTCAACTGATGGATGTTATACTAGTTACTTTTGTGTAAGAAGAAATGAAATAAGTTGTAGAAAGGAAATGAAAAAATTGAGAAATCACACAACTGCATCAATGAAAACACAATACCAATAATGCTTAAGCAAATGAATAGTGTCCTCCTCCTCAGGGGGGCCTCCTGGCTCGAGGAATGCTATTTGGCGAAATCGTATAAGACTAAACTCTTAGAAACAAAGAATTAACAACTCATGTAGATGAACAATAACCATAAGCTTTATATTAATCAACAAATGAATTTACAACAATTCAATAGCGAAGAGTAATGATGATTGTTTTTCTGAGGATCTAATCACTCATATGTATACAATATAAACATGATCGCTTAGATCCAAACAATAAAGATCTCTAAAACAATTTGTTATCAAATTACATATGACATATTGCCAAATCGAATCTGGATCTTCCTTAGGTGTGTGGATTTATCTTGATCATCCACGTATTAGAGAAATTCATGACTGAATCCATGAATTTCTCTGATACAATATCATTCTCTTTTCATGCTCTATTCTAATGAAATCTGGGTTTGTGCATTATACCATATGTACACAATGACCAGTAAGTTTGACTTTACTTCTACTCCAAGATGGAAGATCCATGTGCTATGTTGACAAGTGGATGAGCTTTGTGGAATGTTTTGACATCTTCCAGATGTCGAGATTCAATCCAAGGATGACTGTGTCCTTGTTGATAATTGAATTCACTGCAGAAACTCATCTTAGTAAACAGGCTACAAAATTGTAATATGAGTTGCTACAAAATAAAAAGATTCTATAGCTACCCATTACAATAATAGTTAATTAAATCATTATCCACTAAGAAGAATGGAATTAAACATAAGAATGAAAAAATAACCTCTAACGTTCTTCAATGCATAATTTATCTAGCTCATTATGTTTTTGTGGAAAAAAGGAGTGAAATGGAATATAAACAAGGCATAGATATAGGATTTTAAAGGGAAGTGTAGTATATAAATGTGACAAAATGAGTCAGTTTTTAGGACTCAACATATCCCCCACACAGAAGATGTTGCATGTCCTCATGCAACCAAAACAAATGACTCTCTACTTCCTTTAGAAAAAATTCAAAATTCCTGACCTCTTCCTTAAGTCCCATCTAAAGCATTTATCGACATATTCAAGCCTGAGGCTTGTCCTTGTCCACTTCTTACCTTATCCAACTTGGTCCTCAATCTTTTAATCTTAATTTTGCTTAACTTGCTCTACATATACCATTTTCTGGCTTTAGTTTCCAACAACTTCTTTTGAGATTCTAGTTGCTCTTTATATTTTTGCAACTTGACAATATTTTCTTTCAAGGCTGAGTTTTCTAACTTAATATGATTTTCAAGGAGTGTTAGTTCCTTAAGTTCTTCCTTTAACTTTCTAATCTTTCCAACTCACCTTTATTTTTGAGAAGTAGAAACAAGTTCAATTTCTTATTCTTTATCAATCTCAAGGGAATCATGAACTTCATAATCAATCTCAAACTAATTAAGTTCTCTGTCTAATTCCTATGAGTCATAAGTTGGCAATTTAAAACTAGGTGATGGACTGAAAAATAAATTAGACCTGAGATTTTTATGTGAAGTTGTCTTCTTCCTTCTCTTTGTTAGAATATTCAAGTTCAATAAATTCTTTGTCCCAGGCTTGACTAATATCATGCTTCTCTGCTTCTAATTCATTTTCCATACTCCTTGTTGTTCTTTACATCATGGATTCTATTTTCCTTTTCTTGTTATATATTTCTTCTGCTCTGCTTCCTGATTCTTGAGACTTTGAACTCTCATCTTTCAATTTACATTCACGTCTCTAGACTTTATTGGCTCCCTTTATTGTTCTTCCCCGAGGTCTTCCTCTTGATTTTTGAGTTTTGGGGTTTGAAACCCTGACTTCTTCTTCTACCTTCTGATCTATGCTTTGTTTCGTCATTGTTATGCTCTTTGATGTTTTGTTTTTCTTCTTCTTAGGTTCTCTAACCTCCTTGACTTGTCTGGTATTCTTCATCTCTATATGTTTCAATTCTTCATCTTCTAGATCTATATTCTCTAGCTCAAGTTCTTCAGGACTTTCTCGCTTTCTTTCCAAGATTTCCAACTTGGAAACCTTTGTTTTTGTACCTGAGACTATGTTCTTGGTACTCTCTCATTTTGACCTTGTTGTCACCTACTGTTTTGGGGCTTCAATATAATGGTTACAAAGCAAGAATTGTTCCTTATCGTCTTTCTACTCCTATAGTCTAGCCTCCACCAACATTTTAACTAACCCAAAATGAAACAAACTACCCTCTATATTCTTGGGATTACATTGTATTGTGGAAGCCATTTTCTTTAAACTAGTCATTAAATAAAAAGGCATATCCAACTTGTAACCTTTCACAAAATTCATGAGTAATCTTATATGGTAATCAAATACTAACTCATACCTTCCTTCATAGGTTATGTTCTTCTATAATATGAACAACATGTCACACCATTTATTTTTCAATGCAAAGGTAGGCATACCCTTCTTCCAGTCTACTACTCGTTATGGATTCTTGTGGGAACCCTTCTAGATTTCGCCTTGAATTCTCTTATTTTTGAACCAGAGTTCGCCACCTTGAGGCAGCTTTATCACATGTGAGAATAATGCCTCAATCAATTGGAGCTCAAGATCCCTAATTCAGGATTTCATTCCATCAAATGTTCTCACAAAATATTTAGCCACTTGTTTCTCATGCCTTTGAAACTTATGTAGAAAGGGAAACCACCCAGCCTTTTAGAATCGCCTCGTACACTTAAGATATGCCTACAAAAACTCAATCTCATTTGGCTCCCATCTAACTATTCGACAACACAGGTATTCCAATAGACGACGAACACCTTCAGTAACCACTCACACAACCAGATCAAAGATCAGCACACCGATGTTTTGACATGATAAAACCCCTACGGGGGAAACATCCACGACCCCAGCCAATGCGACCACTTGGAGCAGTTTATTAATGAAAAAGAAAAATATTACATATATATTTTACAAGAGTGTTTCTCACAATCGATCATCAGTAAATGAACCTCCATGATCTTTAAATAGATATCATGGACCAATCGGGTGTTAAGCCACAGATCAATGGTCGTTAAGATCGAGGAGAATAGGAATCGTCGGATCACTCTATGTCGAGAACATATTGTGGCCGTCTAATTTCATAACTACAAATGCATACTAATTCATACTAAAGAAACACACTAAGAAACAAACTTTTTCCTAATGACACATTAGACCAAGTATATCTTAACTAACTCCTAAGTGTCTAAATATCCTAACATCCCCCCTTAACAACAACTTGGGATAGTATTGAAGGATTTAAAATATTGACACAATAGGAGAAGCAAGGAGGAATTAGAGCCTATCCCCCCTTGATGACAATTTCCTGAACTCCTAACATAGATTGAAGTTTGGAAAAATTCACTTCTATAAGAGACTTTGTGAAAATGTCTGCAGCTTGATCTTCTATAGGGAAAAGAGAACTTCAATAACTTGATCATGAATGTGCTTTTTGATGAAGTGCATGTGTAGCTCGATGTGTTTACTGCGCTGATGTTGAACTGGGTCTTTGGCGAGCTTGATGGCACTTTGATTGTCACACCAAAGGCTGGTGAGATGTTGCTTCTGGAATCCAAACTCTACAAGGATCTATCGAAGCCACAAGGCTTCCTTACTTTCAATTACCATTGCTCAGCACTCTGCTTTTGTTGAAGAAAGTGCAATAGCATGTTGTTTCTTATAGGCCTAAGTGACATGTCCTTAACCAAGGCTGAAAAAATAACTTGCAGTAGACTTTCGATCATCAGGGTCACCGACCCAATATGAATTAGTGAAACCAACCAATAAAGGAGTCCCCTCTAAACTCTAATGTATCCCAAACTGAACTGTACCATGGAAATAGCAAAGTATCCTTTTAGTGTTTTCATGATTACAGGCAAAGTGTTCTTGTCATTGATGGCAAGAACAACAACAACGATGGCATGATTACTGGTAGAGTGCGAAATCCAAGCTCATGAGGAATAGTGCAGAGTTGCACACAGAGCGCAAGTGTGTGCCATGGCCAAGGTTAATTCCATTACCAAAGCTCATGAGAGATAGCATTCTCAAAAATGTAGATGAGACCCAAAGTCATTAGGACTCACAGAACCTTTGACACTTAGAAATTATTCCAAATCGGGAGGATGCATAAGCTCAAAAGGAGGAGTGACAGTGGTTGTTGGATCACCAATCCTGAATACCCAATGTCTGTTAGATAAAATTCCAGTGACCAGAGGAAGTGCAGAGGAGGAGTACAGATATGATCTGTTGGATCTGAGCACCAAGGACCAACAACCATCGGATCCAGTATAACTGCGAAGAGGATAATGGCCAAGATCCATCCTCCAACTCCGTGAAATGCGAAGTCACGATGAGATCTGAACCGTTGGATCTAGAGGACACATGGTGAGAGATCAACATTTCACTGACTCGCGAACTAGAAAAGTCAAAGGTAAGAGTTGTAGGAACTTGCGATGTCCAAGTTTGTGAGTTGATCTAGATCGTTAGATCATGGGGAGTTGTGAGCTGTTCATGTGACGCTCACAAATATCGGGAAGGTAGAAGGAAAATACCCAAGGATATGGGAGTCACAACAATCCTAGTCATTCATCTACGAAGTCCGAGTCCACGATATTGATCATAGCCATTGTATCGAGGAATGTCATGGGCCGTTGATCATAAGTATTTCGAATATCGAGAGTTGGAAAAGTCAGGGTTGGCTCACATTCAAACACCCAACATGCAAGGTCGCAATTTGATCACATTCGTCGATCAAAGGGAGAGCATGGACCGTTGATCTGGCATGATGAAGAACGAAGTCTGAGTTCCCGAAGAAGAGATCTAGACCGTTCAAATATGGAATATCGTGGACCATCAATTAGGGAACTTCTAAAATGTGAAGTCACGAAATGATCTAGACCGTCGGATCACTGAGGATTGTGGACCGTTGATCTGGCACAATGAAGTTCACAAGTTCGCGAAATGTGAAGCACTCTTTTGCTTGGCCCCTGGTCACAGCCAAGGTCACATCAGCGAAAATTTAAGGGATGAGCTAGCATGTCATTAGGATCCACTTCGGAGATTGTCGATATCACGAAGCTCCCTTTTTTATTAGCCAGTGGTCACAACCAATGGTCACATCAACAGAAAATAAGGGAAGGAGCTAGCATCACTAGGCTCCACCTTGGAGTTTTGTGAGTTGGGAAAATCAAGGTGACTCGCAGTCGACATCATGAAACACAAAATCATGAAATGACTGTTGGTTAGGCTTATGGTCACCACCGATGGTCACGTGAAAGGAAGGCGCTTAGCAAGGAGAGCTAGCACCCAACATGATTTTTTTCTCAGGAAGGGAAAAGACACCAAAGGGATGAACGCATGGAGTTGTTCTCAGTAATTTCTAGAATGGTGTGATTGCATCTGCCAGAGAATTTGAGGAGCGATGGAGTGATCGCCAGAGGAGTCGAAGAGTCTCGAGGTAACTTCTAGTGGAATGAAGACTCATCATGGATACAATTCACATATGGGAAAGTGTTGAAGTATGTAACTGTAACAGAGGGGATAAGCTCAACTATGACAGAGAAGACGAAGGGTCACACTGCTAGAAAAAGGCAAAGAATCTCAGTAACGGCCACTGATGACGAATAGTCTTAGCATAATGACCACTAATGAAGAACATACTCAAGATAATCGCCAGAGATGATGAAGAGTTAGGTGTATGATCTGGCAAAGGACTTGGCATGATAAATATACGTAGAACAGAGAAGCAGGTAGAAGCATGTTATGCATAGGAGATGAAGCACACAGAAGAGGTGTAGCGCATAGAATGGAAATATTGCATAGAGAATAAAGCACAAAATAAAGACATAGAACATGAATGTATATCTAAGAGAGGAAGAGAAGGTCAAGGTGCACATACAGAGGCAGAGAAGAAGAACAAAAAGCTCAAGAATATGTGAGCAGGAAGACACTGTTGCAGGCAAAGCAGAGCAATGATGAGACTGGTAAGTCATTGACAAACATCACATCATTGTAATGAGTTTCTGTAATGAAGTTTTATAACCAGAGTGATAGGGAGCTGTTAGGGAGGACTGTTGTCCTCAGATTTTCAAGTGGGTGCTTGAACATAGGGAGTTGTAGCTTCCATCTGGTTGCAGCCAGAAAAACCAGGGTGTAGGGTGGTTCAAGGGAGAACTATTGTTCTATGTTATACAAGTTGGTGCTTGTGGGTCTAGAAGTTGGTGCTTCCATCCAGTTGGTGCTGGAACAAAAAGGGAGTTGGTGCTTCCTTCTAGTGGGTGCTAGAGAAACCAAAGAGTTGGTTCTATCAACAAGTTGTTGCTTGTAAAACAGAAGTGGTAGCCTCAAAAAGAGTTGTTTCTCATAAGAATGATAATGTACAGAAAATAAAGACTACTTATCATATCAAGAAGAAGAGGTTTTTTCCCTTTATGGGTTTCCTCGGGAAATATTTGTCTCTGTGTATTTCATGTGTGTGATTGATGTTGAATATTCTATTGCTTACTTCCCTGCATTATTGTGATCGTCATTGAGTGTTATGTAAAGAGTTTAAAATGGGTATAATATTTTAAGCAAAGTAACAACTGATTCATCCCCCCTCTCGGT
>SNQJ01S0009227.1:117656-131308 GCA_010110895.2 Picea sitchensis | reverse complement strand
ATTGGTATCAGATCCGGCTCCTTTTATTTAAGGGTAGATCAGTAAGCTTAAACATGACAAGTAATGAAGGAACTTCAACCAATAAGCCCCCCCTGTTCAATGGAACAAACTTTGGCTTCTAGAAAGTTAGGATGAGAACCTACATAATGGCTTTAGGTGCAGATGTTTGGGATGTGGTAGAGATTGGATATGTAAAGCCAGTTGTACTAGCTAATAAGGATGACAAGCTAGAATTCAGCTTCAACGCTAAGGCTATGAATGTTATTCTAAGTGGGCTTGCAGAAGCAGAATTTGTAAAAGTTATGCACTTAGAATCTGCCAAAGAAATGTGGGAAAAACTCATTAGCAGTTATGAAGGTAATGAGAACATAAAGGAAGCCAAGCTTCAAACCTACATATTACAGTTTGAACAACTAAAGATGAATGAGGATGAAACAGTAAATAAATTTTTCTTAAGATTTGAGGATCTTGTGAATGCCATGAAGGGTCTTGGTGAGAAAATTGAAGACGTATTCTTAGTTCATAAGATTTTAAGATCTCTACCAAATAGATTTAATCCAAAAGTTTCTACAATAGAAGAACTGAATGATCTTAAGACCCTATCTATTGATCAACTTATAGGAACTCTAAATTCTTATGAAATGAGTATTAGTAAGGACAAACCCACCTCTAGAGAAGCATCTTTTAAAGTAGATAAGAATGAGGATTTTGAGCCTAATGAAATTGAAGAAAAATTTGTGAGAAGACTAAAGAAAGGATCGGGAAAGTACCAAGGCAAGTTTCCCTTCAAATGTTTTAACTGTGGAAATATAGGTCACTTTGCATCTAAGTGTCCACATAAGAAGAAGGATCGGAACTCTGAAGGTGAAGAGAAGTACAAATCCAATAGATTTGGTAAAAATAAAAGTTTGTGTGTAAACAATGATGACTCTTCAAGAGACACAGATAGTGACTCTTCTTGTGAAGATAAGGTAAACGAATTCATGCTTATGACCAAAGAGGATTATGATAATAAAGGCACAGAAAGTGATGTTGATGATGAAGAAAATGTGGTTGACTTGGAAGGAGATTTGATCTGTGCGTTGGAAGAGATTGACAGACTCAGACTTAAGAAGAGAAAGCAAAAACAATTGTTGATACAGTTCGAGAAAGACTAGAAAAAAACTGATGAAGACTTTGCCCTGCTAAAAGTGGAATTAGAAGAAGCAAATAAAATAGAGGACACTCTGAAACAATAGTTATCAGAGAAGAAGGCAATATGTGAAGCCTTGGAAGAAGAGCTAGTAAAAACCAGAAAAGAGATGGATAAGTTTAAATCATTGTATCTTCAAAATCTTCCAAGCATTAAAGCCTCAGCAAAACTAAACGACATTATGAGCAAACAAAGATCTCCTTTGTTCAAGACTAGTTTAGGCTATGTAAGTGGTTCAAGAAGCAAACAATCAGAAAGCAAAGAGCTAGTAAATATGATCAAGTTCCAAGTCAGAAGACAATCAAACCATGTAAGTACTATGTCACCAGAAGTTAATCAAGACAAGATGGTCCCTGATAAAAAACAAAAATATCAGAAGATGGAGCAACAAATTCCGAGAAGAAGGCCATCCTTCGTACCAAAATTTCTTCCATGGTTACTGTATTTACTATTCTAATTTTGGTCATAAGATTGCAAATTTTCAAATTAAGCTTAGAGACATGCAACTGAGGAGGTTAAGAGATAAACAATCGTTGCAACATAGAACTGAGCAACCAATGAGTAGACAATGTAGCACCAATCACTTTGACCCATTGAACAATGAACTTGAATGTTATAATTGTCATAACTTCGGCCACAAAGATGTAAACTACCATCTGAAGAATTACAAGGCAGATCCACGAATAAATCCCTTAGCTAGAAATGCCAGCACATGGAAAAAGAAAGATAGTGAAAAATGTGGTCTAGTGCTTTCAGCTCAAAAACAAAAGACCCCTGGTATATAGACAGTGGATGTTCCAAGCACATGACTGGAGACAAGTATAAGCTTCAATATATAAGTAAAATCAAAACAAGAAATGTGATCTTTGGAAATGATGATCCAGGTAAAATCCAAGGTAAAGGGATGGTAAGTTTGAGTAATGGTAAAGGAAAATCCTAGGATGTTCTATTTGTAGATGGGATGAAACATAATTTTCTCAGTGTAAGTCAAATGTGTGATAGAGGATGTGAAGTGGTGTTCACTTCCAAAGATTGTAAGATAAAGTCTGTAAACTCAAGACAAGTGGTGGTTAAAGGCATAAGGAAAAACAATAATGTATATGTCCTTAAAGAAGATAGAGAAGAGTGTCATCTAAGAAAGCATGATGAAAGTTGGTTATGACATAAGAGACTTGGAAATCTAAAGTTTGACCACTTAATCAAGCTCAAAAATCTTGAGGCAGTAAAAGATCTTCCAAGAATATCAAAGCCACAAGATTCTATGTGTAAACCATGCCAAGTAGGAAATCTAACCAGGACACAGTTTAAATCTAAGAGCTCTACTTCAACAGAGAAACCACTCCAATTAGTTCATATGGATTCATGTGGACCATCAAGTCGGGAAGGCATAGGGAAGGAAAACTACTTCATGTTGATCATTGATGATTACTCCAGACTCACTTGGGTTGCTTTTCTCAAAGAAAAAGTTGAAGCATTTGAGAAATTTAAAATATTTAAGGCTTTAACTGAGAATCAAACATGCAACAGATTAAAGGTTGTAAGATCAGACAGAGGAGGAGAATTTATGTCAAGTGATTTCAAGGAATTCTATGATAAACATGGGATCAAGAGAGAATACACAATCCCAGGAACTCCACAGGAAAATGGAGTAGTTGAGAGACAAAACAGAACAGTTCAACAAATGGCCAGGTCAATGATGAATGAGAAGAACATTGGTCAAACCTACTGGGTAGAAGCAATACACACAGCAATCCATATTCTTAACAAAGCTCACCTCAGACCATATAGTGACGAGACACCTTATGAACTGTGGTATGGAAGACCTGCTTCTATCAAACACTTCAAAGTCTTTGGGAGTAAGTGATGCATAAAGAATAATAATGAAAATATTCACAATCATGATGACAGGGTTGATGAAGGCATCTTCTTAGGGTATGCTACAAACAGTAAAGGATATAGATGCTATAATAAGAGGCTGCATAAATTGGTTGATTGTGTTGACATAAAATTTAATGAAGTAGTCCTAGTAAGAGAGGTGGGCAATATTGAATCGACAACAGAGGATATAGTTGAAGTTGAAGATGAACGGGTCCAAGAATCTGAAAAAGAAGACTCTGAGTCATATGAAGATACAAACACTCAGGCAGACTCAAATCAACAGACAACATCAAATCCTTCCTCCATAATTACTCAAAAGAATCACCCTGCAAGTCAGATAATTGGTGAGAAAGAAAAAGGTGTACAAACCAGGAGAAGGATAATCAAAGAAACCGAACAATCACATATAGCCTTCATATCCATGGTGGAACCCAAGAACTTCAATGAAGCCAGTGAAGATGTAAATTGGTCAAAATCAATGAACAAGGAACTGGATCAGATTGAGAAGAACAACACTTGGGAGCTTGTTCTTAGACCGACAGATAAGAATGTAATTGGCTCCAAATGGGTATTTAAGAATAAAATGAATGAACAAGGACAAATTGTCAGGAATAAAGCCAAATTGGTCTGTAAAGGGTATGCTCAAATAGAAGGACTAGATTTTGATGAAACATTTACGCTCGTAGCAAGATTAGAAGCTATTAGAATGTTTCTTGCCTATGCTTGTCATAAGAAGTTTAAATTCTATCAAATGGATGTCAAGTCAACTTTTCTAAATGGAGATCTAACAAAATAAGTCTATATGGAACAACCAGAAGGTTTCCAACTGTCAAATAACCCTAACTTTGTTTGCAAGATGAAGAAAGCCTTATATGAGTTGAAACAAGCTCCCCATTCCTGGTACTACAGACTAGATAAGTATCTTCAAGACAAAGGGTTCAAGAGAGGAACAATTGACATCAATCTATATGTCAAAAAAAAGGGCAATTATTTGCTCATTGTGTTGGTCTATGTATATGACATCATCTTTGAAAGCAATAATTTGTCACTGGTAAAATGGTTTTCTTCTGCCATGTCGTCTGAATTTGAAATGTCTATGATAGCAGAACTGTCATTTTTTCTTGGTCTGCAAATTACTCAGAGGTATGAAGGACTATTTCTTTCTCATGAGAAATATCTAAGAGAAATATTGAAAAGGTTTCAAATGGAATATTCTACACTTATGAGCACACCTATGGTCACTGGCTGCAAGCTAAGAAAGGATGATGACTCACCTAATGTTGATCAGAGTTCATATAGGTCTATGATAGGCAACATGTTGTACATCATAGCATCTCGTCCAGACATAATGCATGTTGTTGGAATGGTAGGAAGGTATCAGTCTGCACCTAAACAGAGTCATTTGATAACCATCAAAAGAATATTCAAATATTTGAAAGGAACAATGAACTATGGCCTATGGTATCCTAGGAATCAGAGTTTCCAGTTATCAGTCTATTCATATGTTGATTGGGCTAACTGCATGGATGAAAGGAAAAGCATGAATAGAGGTGAATTCTTCTTAGGAGATTCTCTTGTAGCATGGTTGAGCAAGAAGCAAGGTTCCATTTCCTTATCGACTATAGAAGCTGAGTAGTGCAGTTTCCACTTGTTGTACCCAAGTATTATGGATGATTCAAACACTTGCAGACTTTGAGGTAAATTATACTACACCGACCCCAATTCATTGTGATAATACTAGTGCAATAAATGTGTCAAAGAATCATGTATTTCACTCCAAGACCAAGCATATACCCATCAAGTATTACTTCTTGAGGGAACAGGTGGCCAACATTGTTGTTTCTTTGTATTATATTTCATCCAAAGATCAAATTGTTGATATCTTCACTAAACCGCTTACAAAAGCTCAGTTTGAGTATCTAGGCCAAAAGTTGGGCGTGACCCCATTATCAACCTAAGAGAGTACATCCTGTCAGGGGGAGTATGTGTTGGTTGAATGTCTAATCCCTCTGCAAAGTACTGCAACAGCTCAGGGGGAGCATGTTTTCTTTGACATTGTTGTAAAAGGGGGAGAAAAGGAGTGGTCTGGATGCTATAGTTGGAGGTCCAAGTGCATTCATTCAAGGTTTCCATCAATGCCAAAGGGGGATATTGTTGGCATGATTACAGGGAGAGTGTGCTTGTCATTTATGGAAAGAACAACAACAACGATGGCAAGTTTACTAGCAAAGTGTGCAATCCAAGCTCACGAGGAATAGTGTAGAGTTGCACATAGAGCGCAAGTGTGCGCCAAGGACGAGGTTAATTTTATTACCAAATCTCATGAGAGATAACATTCTCAGAAATGCAGATGAGACCCAAAGTCATCAGGACTCGCAGAACCTTTGACACTTAGAAATTCTTCCAAATCAGGAGGATGCGTAAGCTCAGGAGGAGCGAGAGTGGTCATTGGATCACCAATATTGAATACCCAATGTCCATTATATTAGATTCCAGTGACCAGAGGAAGAACAGAGGAGAAGTACAGATCTGATTTGTTGGATCTAAGTGTTGAGGACCAAAAACCATCGGATCCAATATAACGACGAATAGGATAATTGTAGAGAGCCATCCTCCAACTCTGCAAAATTCAAAATCACAATGAGATCTGAACCATTGGATCCAGAGGAGACGTGGAGAGAGATCAACATTTCCCTGACTCGTGAACTAGAAAAGTCAAAGGTAAGAATTGTTGTCCTCAGAGTTTCAAGTGGGTACTTGAACACAGGGAGTTGTAGCTTCCATCTAGTTGTAGCCAGAAAAACCAGGGTGATAGGGTGGTGCAAGGGAGAACTATTGTTCTCTGTTATACATGTTGGTTCTTGTGTGTCTGGAAGTTGTTGCTTCCATCGAGTTGGTGTTGGAACACAAAGGGAGTTGGTGCTTCCTTCTAGTGGGTGATAGAGAAACTAGAGAGTTGGTGCTCTCAGCAAGTTGTTGCTTTTAAAACAGAGATGGTAGCCTCAAAAGGAGTTGCTGCTCATAAGAATGATAATATACAGAAAATAAAGACTACTTATCATATCAAGAAGAAGAGGTTTTTTCCCTTTATAAGTTTCCTCAGGAAATATCTGTCTCTGTATATTTCATGTGTGTGATTGATGTTGAATATTCTATTTCTTACTTCCCTGCATTATTGTGATCATCATTGAGTGTTATGTAAAGGGTTTAAAATGGCCATAATTGTGTAAGCACAGTAACAACTGATTCACCCACCCCCTCTCAGTTGTCCAACATTTAGCTATTTTCCAATGGCTTTCATAGAGTGTTTGCATATACCGGGAAACAAGACCAACAACAAAGGAAAGATTAGGAAGATTATGAGTCAAGTATAAGAGTCTACCAACTAATTGACGGAACATAGTGGCATAAACTTCGAGAGAAGTACAAGTGGTATTAAGCTTGACTCCAGACTCAAAGGGAGAAGGGGATGGTTTACAATTTTCCATGTGAAACCGATGAAGAAGGTCAAAAGCATATTTAGACTGGGAAAGAAAAATTCCTTCATTGGTTTGCAAAACTTGGAGGCCAAGGAAATAGTGCAAAAATCCTAAGTCTACCATTTCAAATTTCTTCCTAAGGCTAGTTTTCATATGGTTTAAAAGTTCTGAGTCACTACCCATAAGGATAAGGTCATCAACATAAAGGACAAGGATAATGACATGGATTCCTACTTTATTGGTATAGATATTAGGATCAGAATGGAATCTAGAGAATTCGTTGTCAATAAGAAATATTTTCATTTTGGCATACCAAGCTCAGGGAGCTTGCTTAAGACCATAAAGAGATTTCTTTTGACGACAAACAAGGCTAGAGTCATTTTGGACATATCGAGGAGGTTGTTCCATGTATATTTATTCTTGCAAATATCTGTGCAAGAAGGTAGATTTAACATCCATCTGATGGAACTCCCATTTATATGAGGCAACAAAGGAAAGAACAAGGCAAATGGAATTCATTTTGGCTACAGGGGCAAAGGTTTCATTATGGTCAATTCCTTCAACTTGGGAAAATCCTTTGGAAACTAACCGAGCCTTGTGTCTTTCAACACTTCCATCTGATGCATATTTAGTTTTGTAGACCCACTTATATATGACAAGTTTTCTTCCTTTTGGAAGAGGTACAAGATCCCCAAGTATCATTTTCCATTAAAGAACGATACTCTTCATTCATTATTGTATCCCAATCTAGATGACCTGAAGCTTCTACAAATGTCTCTAGATCATGAGTCTCTGAAACTTGATCCAAAAGACAAGAGGCATGTTAGAACTATGAACGTGTTCGACGCTAATATGAAGGATCACTGACAAAATCACCATCTCCTTCTGGTGTTGAACAGACCCATCTAAGAAGCGAAGGAGTTGGTGTTGGTTCAAGTTCAAAGGACTCGTCTGGAGGAAGCTGAGTAGACAAAGGTGGAATTTTATTCTCACTGTCATCATCTGAAGAAGAAACCAGAATAGGAATAGAAGAAGGCACAAATGTCAAAGATGGCTCGTAGGCCAAAGAAGGCACAATCGCCGAATTAGGTTCGCAGGCCAAGAGATTTTCATCAAATTTAACATCTCTTCTAATTATAATTTAGTTACAATGTGGTTGAAGAAGTCTATAACCTTTGACATACTCAGAATAACCAACAAATATACACTTCTCACTTTTAGGATGCAATGCTTTTCTTTTCTCATAAGGAATGTGAGCCCATGCTATACTTCCAAATACATGGAAGTGACTTCCATCTGGTTTAATTTTAGTCCAAGATTCTTCCGGTGTTATAATTTTAAGAGCCTTTGTGGGAGTGTGATTTACTATGTAATTTTCACAGTTGATGACTTTCACCCAATACTTTAGATTTAATCCCTTAGATTGGATCATACAATTATCCATTTCTTTTAATGTGCGGTTCTTTCTCTCAACAACACCATTTTGTTATGGTGTATGTGGAACCATGTGTTGCATTTGTATGCCCTATGTAGTGCAATAAATTGTAAAATTATTGTTCACATATTCATCTCCATTATTTGTTCTTAACCTTTGAATTTGATGTCCAAATTGTGTTTCTACAAGGTCCTTGTAGGCCAAAAACCTGTCAAAAAATCTGCTCTTAAGTTTTAATAAGTAAACCCAAGTACGTCTGGAAAATTCATCAATGAAATTTAAGAAATACTTGCACCCAGAAAAAGAAGGACAAAAAAGTGGACCACACAAATCACTGTGAACAAGCTGCAAAGGGCCTGAGACGTGCCAAGAGGCACGTTTGTCAAAACTGTCCCGATGATGTTGTCGAGAACACAACTGGAACAAAAACCATCTCTGCATGAAATAGGAGGAAGACCAATCACCATCTGTTGATTACATAGTTGTTGCAATGAGCGATAGTTTAGATGACCAAACTGCTCATGCTAAAGTTTGCTCAAGTCATCGCTATGAGCAACAAAAACTGATGAAAAAGATGATGACACAAAGTTGTCAAACTTGTACAACCTAGTAATATCATCAACAATTCTAGTTGCAAGAACATGCTCAAGATATTTTAGATCCTTGATTAGAACTTGGTGAGGTGAAAACTCTATGGTTTTACCTTCACCTAAATGAGTGATTTGATATCCTGATAGAAGGTTGCAAGAAAGACCATTATCTACTTGAACTATTCCACATCCCACAACACTAAGAGATCTTTCATCACCAACAAATATTTTCTTGGTGTTACATTCATTTAGAGCATAAAATATGTCTTTATCCTTAGCCATATGATAAGATGCTCCAGAATCAATAAGTCACTCATCATAAGAAGAAGTCAAAGTTGCATTGAAGGAGAAACCAGAAGTAGAAAGTGAATGTCCATGAGAAGAAGAAGAAGTAGTAGAATCAATATTGATGCAGTGCTTCTTCATTGTTGCTTCTAAAACTACCATCTTCTTGAAACATTTGGACTCATCATGACCATCGTTATCGCAAAAGTTTCAATGTATGTCAGTCTTCTTATTTTTATATTTTTCTCCCTTGTCACCATTAAGAGTTGAAGCTATCTAAGTGTGTTTGGGACCCTTATGTTTCTTGTTGTTGTAGTGATAATGTTGCTTCTTGGTATTCTTGGTTTTATCTTTCTGTTGGGCGACTAAGGCTTTGTCGAAGGTACCTTCAATGTTGATCACTCCAAGTTCTACAAGCTTATCTTCCTCTCTAATCAAAGCAACACAAAAGCACTCAAGAGTGGGTTTTTTATAAGCTTTCCCTAGAGCCTCTCTCATGGCATAAACGGTAGATACAAACCTAGCTTAGAAAGAATAAGATAGATGCAACACTCTACCTCCATCTTTATCTCACATTCTTCACATAAAATTATGAGTGTTTTAAACTTAGATTGATAGTCTCCAATGCAAGAAAAATCACTTGGAATTGAATTTAGTACTTTATTTTCTAACTGTTGTGCTCAAATAATATTGAGTTTACCGAACACAGATTCAATCTTTTCCCAAGTTTCATCGGGGTCATCATTTCTTTAAGGTGGAACCTTAAATCATGAGAGATGGACATTCTGATTAGTCCACGTGATTCATCACTCCTATTAGCCCATTTTTCTTTCTTATCAACATCAATGTGTTCTTTTTCCTTTCCCAAGGTAATCCGGTACAAGCCTTTACTTCTTAATAAATCCTCCATATGAGATTTCCATTGGAAGTTGTTGGTGCTGGTAAGCAAAAAATTAATGGAAGAAGCCATATTAAATATGTAGATAATATAGATTTAAAAAATGAAATTGATGATCAGGATGGAAAGATCTCAAAAAATTAGGTGGTTTTATAAAAACGGCACTAAAAACGGATTTCGGATGTGTAAGTTATGCACTTTACAAAAAAGACATAAACGGTAACCAAATGATCATGTGGCGGTGTAAGTTTCTTTATGAAGTGACCCACTTTTATAAAAAGAAGTGGGGATCACTTTTACAATGAATTTACTTTATGAAAGAAAAGCCACATGCATAATATATAACTCTAAAATAAAATATTAAAGCTACTTATAGTGATTCACTTTTATACTTGAAGTGAAATACACTTTACAATCGAGCATGAACTTTTTCAAAAAAAAGTAACAAAAAGAGAGACTTGAACTCAAGACCTCTTACTCAATAAAACAATTTTTAACCAAATGGGCTAGCAAAACATATTGTATTGTTTAGAAACATGATTGTTGTTGATGATGAAGACGGCCTTGGAGAGCGTGCTAAAAAAAAACTCTTTTCACACAAGAAAATATTTTCGCTTCTTGATGATAACAAGGGTTAGATCTCGGTTTGCTTACCTGAAAAATGCACCTTTTACTATATGTTTCTGATTTTCTGAGATCACACAGGGCACGGGGAAAAGAGAATACAAAGATCTAAAAGAGTAGCAACCCATAAAAAATATATATATAACTGAAATAAAACCAAAATGATACTCTGCAAAAATTTAAAAAATGTCGTATTCAGGCTTTATACCTCCGGATCTTACTGAAATGGCTGTATCTTGGGCAACATAAACCTTTTCGAGTAAAAAAAAAGTGTTCCTAACTGAAACGAGCTCTCTGAACACAATGGAATAGTCCTCTCATCCCAAAAATGTACGAAAATGGTAGAAAATGGAGATGAGGCAACTCGGCTTCACGATCTCATCTACAATAGGAGTGGGTCTTCAAACAAGCTATGATACTATGTTCGACAACACATGTATTCCAACAAAGGATGAACACCTTCAGTAACCACTCACACAACCAGATGAAATATCAAAACACCGATGTTTTGATGTGGTAAGACCCCTATGGGGAAACATCCACGACCCCGACCAACACGGTCACTTGGAGCAGTTTATTAATGCAAAAGAAAAAGATTACAAAGATATTTTACGAGAGAGTTTCTCACAATTGATCATCAGAAAATGATCCTCCATGCTCTTTAAATAGAGATCATGGACCAATCGGGTGCTAAGCCACGAATCAATGGTCGTTAAGATCAAGGAGAATATGAACCGTTGTATTACTCTATGTCAGGAACATATCGTGACCATCGGATTTCCTAACTACAAATGTTGATGATGTTAAAGAAGATGATGTTGATGTTGATGAAGAAACTAATGTTGATGATGAAGAAGATGATCAAAGTTTGTTGTAGAAGATCTAAATCAGCTACAAATGAAGTTTCTAGAATTGAATTCCATGACAAATTGCATGAAATTTGCAATTTGTACCAATCTCAGGCTTACAAGGTGATAAAATGAATTAAGATTTGGTAATTGCTTTGAAAAATAACTACTGGTAACTTTTGGTAGATTCAAAAAGTTCTTGTGGCTACATAAAAAGTCTACAATTACATAAACTAATTTTCTGAATAGAAAATTTTTACCCTTGATTTTGAAACCATAAATTGTAATGCCTAGTAAAAACATCTAGCCTGATACACTGATAAAACTATGGGAATAAGGAGAAAATATCAAATAAATTGGTCACTACTACTAAGATTATTTTATGAAAACCATGAAATTTTAAACAAAAACTTCTTGAATTCTGAACTGAGAGGAATCTATCTAACTGATACTGAAAAATTGAATCTATGCAGACTGTCAATAACGTATTGCTGAAAATTCACGTGCTGGAAAGAGATGTTGAATAGGAGTTGAAGATGTCCTATCTGTTTATTTAGAAAATTTTGAGAAATGTGTCCACCATCTCTAGTTTTCAAACAAAATTCTCGCACAGCTACGCCAGTAAATTGGTTTTCACAATCTGTGCTTATTTTTTCTTTACTTTGTATTTCAATATATATATATAATTTTTCTTTTTTATAATAGTAAATGAAAAGAATCATCCTGAGACAAGAGTAGGGGAAGAACTTCCCTTACTCATTATCTCCAACTCTCGTTGTTGAAGAAACTTATGAAAAAATTATTCTCTATTAGTAGGCTTCTGATATAACCTTATTTTGTTCCCAATGCCCTCTTCATCAATAGTTTTAATTTTGATTGATCCATTATCAAAGGTTGTCTCTATCTCATATGGCCCTAACCAACGGGTACTAAGATTTTCTTCAAAAATTTTAAATCTATAATCAAATAAGAGAGCCCAGTCACCTGATTTGGATTTCTTTTTCCTGATGAATTTGTCACACCATCTTGAACTTTGTTGTTGGATGATGGTAGTATGTTGAATTGCGTCTTGTTATATCTTTTCCAATTCATTTAATTGTTTCAACCTATGTTGTTGTGCCTCTGAAAGATCCATCCCAAGCTTGTTTTTTGTTATGAAAGTATTGATTTGGAACTCAATATGCAAGAAAACTTGTTTTCCATACACAAGCTTGTATGGTGTATGCCCAATGGTTTGGTAAGCCCAGAGTTCCTTTGGAATCCTATCTTTCCAATCTCAGTGATGTAACTGAACAATTTTGGTCAAGATGGCTTCAAGAACTTTGTTTGTGGACTCCACCTACCCATTTTCTTGTGAATGGTAAGACGATGAATTATGATGCTTGATCTTGTATTTTTCTATGATATTTTGGACAAGATTTGATGTGAATTGAGTGCCCTCATCTATTTCAATTTCTCTTGGACACAAAAATGAGTAAATATTTCCTAGAAAAAAAAATCTACAACAGCTTGTTCATTATCATGTAAAAGAGGTTTAGCTTCTACCCATTTAGTGACACAGTTAGTGCATACCATAATATACCTTTTCTTCCTAGACATTGGAAAAATAGGTCCTACAAAATCTAAGGCCCATTTTTCAAATGGTTCTATTAATACCTGAGGTTGTAGAGGCATATCATCTACTTACACTGGTCTTCCCATCTACTAGAAACTATCACAACTTCTAACATGTTTATTGGCATCTATGAAAAGAGTGGGTCAATACTAACCCAGATGAAGGATTGTATGTTTAGTTCTTTTGTCAGCAAAATGGCCTCCACATGGTTCATCGTGGCATGCCTTCAATATGTCAAATACTTCATACTCTCATACACACCTTTGAATGATAAGACCAGGTCCAGTATGAAAGAGTTCTCCACCAATCCATGAGTAAGTGGCACTTAGTTTAATGATCTTCTTCTTCTCCTTTGTAGAAATATGTTGAGATCATTTTCCCGTAGCTAGAGAGTTAGCAATATCTACAAACCAAGGAGATTTAGTAGAAATTGTTATCAGATTCTCATCAGGGAAATTATCATTAACATGAATTAATTCACCTTCATTATGAATTCTGGAAATAAAATCTAAGACAACATTCTTCTTACCGGGTCTATCTAATATAGTGATATTAAATTCTTGTAATAAAAGAATCTACTTGGTAACCCTTACATTCGTAATTGGTTTGTTCATTAAGTACCTAATGTTTGAATGGTCAATGTGGATGAATATTTCATACCATGTAATATAGTGTGTTAAGCCCTAATATTGGCTCATTACCCCTTAATTGGGGCATATTATATTAGTAATGTTATTTTATTTATGTCGGATTTAGACCATTAGTTGTAATTATACCTCCTAGTCTCCTTGGTATATATAGGAGACTA
>SNQJ01S0009227.1:76589-106923 GCA_010110895.2 Picea sitchensis | reverse complement strand
ATACCCCACTCTCAATAATCCAATAGTGGGGAATAATGGTTTTGTGTGGGGTATTGGGTGTATTTTTGTTGCATATGATAAGGTTGGGTAGGCATGGTCCCATAGGCATATCCTTGCCAATCTTGTTGCCAAGGTAGGTTTTGGAATTTCTGAGGTGTCCATGATTTGCAAGGCATATGAATGGTCCAATTCTATTGGGGGTATTGTTGAGAAAAATAAGGATTAAATTGTTGAGAGGGGTCTTGAGATATACATGAATTCTTTGGCTTCCAAGGCCTTTTCGGTGTAACAAAGCATAAATTCTTTGTAGTCCCTTGATTCCCTTGATAGGTTGATTTGAGTTTTGGTAGACATGGGAAATTTTCTGTAGCATGATTATCTGCATATATTCCACAAAGATCAATGTTATCTAAAGGAAATTCTTTTAAAGGTTGCCTTTTTATACATTTTGGACCAATTTCTTTTGCTTAATTTTCAATGTATCTAATTGAGAACCAAGAGTATTGAGAATGTCTATTTTAAAATTGTCCAATAAATTGCTAATCTCTACTCTACTTACCCCACCGATGGCTGATTTGTTGACCCTAGAGATAGAATCCCTAGGTTTGTTACCATATTTGGACTTTCCTTGAGAGACATGATTGCATAAGTTACAAATTTCCGGATAGGTTAGGTGAGAAATATCTCCTTTACCCATTAAATTAAATACATCAATCCATCCATTTCTAATTCCCCTAAGTAAAATGACTTTTAGAGTATCCACATCTAAATGGTTTTGCTTTGCTCTTTTAACAATATAATGAAATATTTCTATATAATCTTCAAGGCTCTCTTCTTCTTTTTGTGTCATTTAAAAAATTTCTTCTCTCACTCATCGGTTTATACAATAATCATTACATT
The DNA here is from genome assembly GCA_010110895.2 of Picea sitchensis. Classification (NCBI taxonomy): domain Eukaryota; kingdom Viridiplantae; phylum Streptophyta; class Pinopsida; order Pinales; family Pinaceae; genus Picea; species Picea sitchensis. Next base: position 106,023 of record SNQJ01S0009227.1, on the reverse strand, counting down.
TTTCAAGGAATGTTTTTCTCATCTCATCCCATGTTTTTATTGCATTTGTTCCCATACCCAAAAACCATCATAATGCAACATCTTTAAGTGTGGCTAGAAAGAACTTCAATTTTTAAGCATAAGAAGAATAATCATAGCTGTGACATAACACATCAAATTCAAAAAGGAAAGTTTTTGGGTCTTCAATTGTTGGATATAAGATTGGAAATCCAAATTCATTATGAAGAGTTGATGTACAAGTTTCCTCTCACCTCTCTTGTTATTCTTCCTCTCCACCTCCAGGTCCTCTTTTGTCTTCTCAATCACCAAATATTATTCCATACATATTGTCTTCTCCAAGATGCACAGATTCTTCTGATGGAGCAGAGAATTTTGGTTCTTCAATGGGGTTTTCTGGAAACACAATTTTAGGCTAACCACTAAGTAGTTCTTCTTCTTGAGGTTTGGCTAGAAGTATGACAACTTGTTGTGAGGTTGATGGAGCTTTTACTATTTTAGAACTGCCTTCTCCAACTTTTCCTTTTACTTTTTCTTGTGCAGTCACAATCCTTTATGTTATTCCTCCTCTTGTAGTTCTACTTTCAGAAAGGTTAGTTGATGGTGTGGCTCTTGCAATACCACATGATGGAGTGGGTGAAGTGGTGTTTTGTTTAGTTCTACCACTAGTAAATGCACCTATATTATCTCTACGCCTATTCATGCATTCTACTTATCATGATTTTAAATTGTTGAAGAGAGACTCGCTACAACCCTACTTATACCAAATGCACGAGTTCTTACCTCTTGTATTCTTGTCTCTCTTCCCATGCATTCATTCCTACGTGCATTTAAAAGAAAGAAAAAGTAAATGCCTCCTTTCACTTCCCCAACAACGGCTGAAAAAATGTTAGTCGATCCAATTAGTTGAATTATGTTACATTAAATTATCGACCCAGGGATCATAAACTAATGAAGTACAATGAAAAATATATGAAAGTACTAGTTCTAATATGTCTAATCATGCATAAGGAAAAACATTTCACTGCATTAGCTACAAAAACAAATTTTTGTTCAGCTGCAGAAAGAACAAATCAATGCTTAACAATATAAAAATAGAGTGATAAGAACACATAAATAATTATAATATTTAAAACCACCAATGTACTGGACTGTTAGAACATTTCCTCAATCACTTAACACCATGAGAGTTCCTCATGGTCACAACACTCGATTATTCAATTGATGGTTTCTATACTAGTTACTTCTGTGTAAGCATAAAAGAAATAGGTTGCAGAAAGGAAATGAAAAAATGGAGAAATCACACAACTACATATATGAAAACACAATACCAATAATAATTAAGAAAATGAATCATGTGCTCCTCCTCGGGTAATGATGATTGCTTTTCTGAGGATCTAATCACTCATTTTTATACAATAGAAACATGATCGTTGATATCCAAACTATACGGATATGTAAAACAATTTGTTATCAGATTACATATGCGCAGATTACCAAATCGAATATGGATCTTTCATGGATGCATGGATTTATCTTGATCATCCAAGTATTAGAGAAATTCATGAAAGAATGCATGAATTTCTTTGATACAATATCATTCCCTCTCCGCGCTCTATTCTGATGAAGTCTGTGTTTGTGCATTTTTCCATATGTATGCATTGACTAGTAAGTTTGACCTTGCTTCTTCTCCAAGATGGAAGATCCATGGACTATGTTGACAAGTGGATAAGCTTTGTTGAACGTTTTTATGCCTTCCAGATGTCAAGGTTTAGTCCAAGGCTGACCACATCCCCGTGGATTAATGAATTCGATGCAAAAACACATCTTAGTAAACAAGCTACAGAACTGTAATATGAGTTGCTATAAAATCAAAATATTTTGTAGCTACTCATTACAATAATAGTTAATTAAATCACTATTCACTACGAAGAATGTGATTAAACACAAGAATGGGCAAATTACTTCTAAACTTCTTCATTGCATAATTTATGTAGCTAATTATGTTTTTGTGGAAAAAAAGAGTCAAATGGAATATAAATGAGGCATAGATATAGGATTTTAAAGGGAAATATAAGATAGAAATGTGACAAAATGAGTCAATTTTGAGGACTCAACATAGAGCCCAAGAGTGTTTGCACCTAGGGATCATTTTCTTGAAGGTTTAAACCTAAGGCCCAATAGGGTTTGCACCTTAGGTTTTAGACCTCATTCTTCTTATTCATCTAGTTCAATATTCAAGGTATTGCATGCTTGAGTCCATAATCCCTAAAAGACAATGGCACTAGTCTAAAGTTATTCTTGTGGTGAAAATTGCAATCAGAATTAGTATTCTATCTCCCTCAACAATCCTACTAACTTCCCCAACCCTAATTTTAGAAAACAAATTTTATTTTTTACTGCTATTACAAAAGTTTGCAAGAATCACTAATTTTTTCTTTAAATTGTTGCATACACACTTGGAAAAGTGGCTTAGGATACTCAGAATTTACATCTAGAAATTGGATAATATTGTACATGTTGAAGGCTTGTTTTTCAAGCCAAATTGCTACATTTCTGAGTATTATTTCTTCTTCTTGTTGCAAAATGTTAATTGTTGTTGTACATTTCTTTTACTTTTATAATTTGCAATAGCCATTGAGTTTATTGATCATCTAGTGTCTAAGAGATCATTTTTTAACTTTATCACTTGGTAATTGTCTATCGGGCCATCTGAGGATTATTCCAGTTCTGCCCTCTATTGTATATGATTCATGATTCTTATAATAAAAGGTCATATCTATGCTTGTGTTCTCTATTTCTTGAATGTATTGTGATCTTTCATGTGTTGGATGAATCTTATATAAACACCACTTAAATAACTGGACAAATTCAATAGTCACCTGCAAGACAAACACAACAGGGGTAGTTAGTGGTTTCAAGCGAAAAAATTGGCTTGGGATCATTACAGTGGTATCAGAGCTCTGATCCTCCAACCTGTGGAGGGATTGACGTATGCAGAGGTACATTGGAATTTTTATGGGCCGAAGGAAGAAACCAACCAGTGAAACAGAGATCAAAATGGAGGGCTCAGGAGATGACCATGAGCCGCAAGGCATGGCTTATTTGGTAGCTGAATTCCGTAAGACCTTGAATCTCACAGAAAGTAGCTTAGTCCATTATTTGCAAGAGAGCCAGGAGACAAGCCACAGGGAACAGGCCAAGATTACAGAGACCCTGAAGAAGGTAGATGGAAATCTGAAAAAAATTGATGAGAACCAGACATTGATAACCAAGTTGTTGATGTAGATGAATCATAAAGGGAAAGATCCTGAGACGTATGGAAAAAAAATCTAGTGGATCTGGTGGATCCCATGGTGAGATCCATTATAATCCGAAGAAAGGGCCCAGATCTGAAGGAAGCCTTGGAGGTGGAACGTCCTATGGGAACTTGGGTAGCAGGGCTAACCCTAGTCCATACATGCCTACGTTCATTGATGAACAAGGGAAACATGAAGAGGTGGATGATTTTGCTGAATAGATGGCACGATGTACCAGGGAGTACTATGGGTTGGATATGGTGATTCAAAGGCAGATGTCCCTAGATCAATATTGCCAACTCAAGTTTAGAAATAAGCCTAGGTCAAACCACAGGAACAGTTTTGAGTTTGAATGAAGAGCAGGGAAGATAGATATTCCATATTTTGATGGTACGGCCAAGATGACAGCGTAGGCATGGGTGCAAAAGCTGGACACCTATCTACAACTTAATCCCATGAGGGAGATGGAAGCCATCAAGTTTGCTACTATGTACTTGGATGGAAAGGCTCATGATTGGTGGTATCATGGACTCACCACACTTGGCCACAATCAGATAATGTCTTACATAGAATTCACTCGGAGGCTCATTGATAGGTTTGATCAAGGGGATCCTGAGCTACATTTCTAGGATCTCACACAACTCAAGAAAACTGGTACGACTGAGGTATATATTGATGAATTTCAAAGGTTGCCAGTGATGGTGCAGGATATGTCTCCGACCAATCTCATGATCCTCTTCACTGAGGGGTTGATGGAACCCTTGAAGGGTTGGGTCAAGGCTTTCAAGACTACCAACCTACAGGAGGCTATCTGGAAGACAAGGGATCTAGGACTACTGTCTAAGCCCAAATTTATACCTAGACCACCTCTTAACAGTGGAGGATGAGACCGAAGACCTTCAATGAACTAGGGAGGATGTGACCCAAGGGGTTTTGACAGGGGCCGTGGCAGAGTGGATGAGAACACCAAGAGGGAGTTGAGAAGGAAACAACTTTGCTTCACTTGCAAAGAACCATGGAATCCAACACAAAAATGTATGGGCCGTGGTCAAGTGCACTACATTGAGGTCACTTCAGAACACTAGGAGGAAGAAGAGTTCGGCCAAATATAGAACATGGAGGCCAAAACTAGTGAGGCAGTAGAAGAACAGATCATAGGGCAGGACAATATGGCCACCTTGGCATCTATCAGTGAAGTGCCCAAGTATAACACCTTTCGAATGAGGGGGGTCTTGCAAGGACAGAGAGTTTCATTTTTGATTGATGGGGGAGCATCCCACAACTTCATTTATTTAGCATTACTGAAATGAAGGCACATACCCATAGTAGAATTTGAAGGGTTCAAGGTGGAGGTAGCAAGTGGAAGCACTATTCCCTGTGACAGATACATTTCGGGCATGAAGCTTACCTTAGGTAGGCATGAGCTGATATAGGACATCTATGTCATGGACCTTCCAGATACCAACATCATCCTTGGAGTTCAGTGGCTCAGCACGTTGGGTCCTATCACCACCAACTACAAAACCATGGAGATGGCATTCACAGAGGAGGGTGGATGAAAGGTAGTACTTTGAGGCATGACAGGAAATGCTGCAAAGGTAGTCACAGCTAAGAGGGTCGAGTCCATCTTCCAGAGAGATGAGATAGTATACGCAGCAGAATGCAGGGTTGCAACATGTATGGATGAGCAGGGCAAGGTTTACTACACCCCAGAGATCAAATAAATCCTTGACAGGGACCACAAGGCGTTTGGACCTATTCCTTCAGGGGTACCACCCGATAGGGGATTTGAGCACATTATTGAGCTAGAGGAAGGAGCCAAACCAGTCATTACCACACCGTATAGACACCCCAAGAAGTATAAGGATGAGATAGAGAAGGCCATCAAGGAACTTATGGACATGGGGCACATCAAGCCCAACAACAGCCCTTTTGCTTCTTCAGTAATGTTGGTGAATAAGAAAGATGGCACTATGAGGATGTGCATTGACTTCAGGGCCTTGAATAAAAAGACCATCAAAAACAGGTACCCGATACCAAGGATTGATGAACTGTTGGATGAATTGCATGGGGCCATCTACTTCACTAAGATTGGCCTTTGTTCTAGCTATCATCAGGTCAAGATGAGGGAGGAAGACATCTCAAAAACAAATTTTAGATGTCATTACAGCCATTATGAGTTTTTGGTGATGCCCTTTGGGTTAACCAATGCCCCTGCTACGTTCTAATCATGTATGAACCATGTGTTCAACAAGCAGCTGAGGAAGCGCCTGTTGGTATTTTTTGATGACTTTCTTATCTACAACAAGATGTGGGAGGAGCATCTCAGGCATGTGGATCATATTTTGTCAATCATGGAGGAACAGTCACTATATGATAAGGAGTCCAAATGTGAGTTTGGGATGACAGAGGTCATTTATTTAGGGCACATCATCGGGGAAAAGGGGGTACAGGTACATCAGGAGAAAATAAAATCCATCATGGAATGGCCTACTCCTAAGACACTCACCGAATTGAGAGGATTTCTGGGCATGTGCACGTATTATAGGAAGTTTGTCAAGGGATTTTCTTAGCTCTGTGCACCCTTGACCGATTTGACTAAGAAAGGAGCATTCAAGTGGGATGAGGAGGCTCAAATAATGATGGACAAGATGAAGAAGGTAATGAGTATGTGCCCAGTCTTAGCCCTTCCAGATTTCATCCTACCTTTTACCTTGGAGTGTGATGCCTTCAGGGAAGGAATAGGGGTCGTACTGATGCAGAATAGGCACCCTCTTGCCTATAAGATTCGGAAACTCAGGGGTCCCGAGCTACTATATAGCATTTATGATAAAGAAATGTTGGCTATCATGCATGCACTAGCCAAATTCTAGAAATACTTGGTAGGTGCTCGGTTTGTGGTAAAGTCATATCATAATAGTCTCAAATATCTATTGGAGCAGAAGGATTTGAATGAGAGGCAACAGAAATGGGTAAGCAGAATACAGGCCTATGACTTTGACATTGAATTTGTCAAAGGGAAGAACAATGTGGTGGTCGATGCATTGTCCAGGAGGCCATCCATCTTTTCCATGATAGGGGCATCAGTTGACTGGAAAGACCATCTGGTGATGGAGTATGCAAAGGATCAGTTTGCATGCCAGTTGTTGGATGGGTAGGTGCAAGATGATAATTTCAAGGTTATAAATGACCTCATCTACTACAAGGACTGGATCTTTTTGGTTCCCGGATCGGCCTTCAAGGCCAAGGTATTACAGGCGTACCATGACTCACCAATGGCAAGATACCAGGGGATCATCAAGACATACAAGTAGGTGAGAGAAAGGTTCTCATGGAAGGTCCTCAAGGAGGATGTGATAAATAACATCAAGGAGTGTACTACATGTCAGGAGAAAAAGGATGAGCACACGCACCCAACAGGACTACTGCAACCCTTACCCATTCCAAAGCACAAGTGGGAAAGCATATCCATAGATTTCATCACCAGGTTGCCAAAGACACAAGGGAAGGACTACATTTTTGTAGTAGTGGACAGGTTGACAAAGTTTGCACACTTCTTCGCCATAGCTACTGACTTCAGTGTAGCACAGGTGGACGAACTTTTTTTTAGGGAGATTTTCATGTTGCACGGCCTACCCAAGACTATTGTCAGTGACAGGGATAGCAGGTTCATGAGTACATTTTGGCAGGAATTATTCAGATTGGTTGGTACGGCTTTGACCCCTAACACCAGCTATCATCCTCAGACAGATGGACAGAAAGATATAGTCAACAAGTGGGTGGAGGGATACCTCAGAAACTATGCGGCAGGACAACAAAAAGCATGGGCCAGATGGTTGCACTTAGGAGAGTATTGCTACAACACCACCCAACATACGTCCATAGGCATGTCACCATTCAGGGCCTTGTATAGCTACGATCCTTTATCTTTTGGGGAGATTGATTTCGGTGACAACAGGGAACCTATGGTACAGGACTGGATACAGCAGAGCCAAGACATTCTCAGGGAGCTGAAGGATCATTTACAGAGAGCACAGAACCAGCAAAAGGTCCAAGCAGACAATTACAGAGTTGATCATACTTTTGAGGTTGGTGACTTGGTCTACCTAAGACTCCAACCATATAGGCAGGCTTCCATAAAAAGGAGCGGAGCAGAAAAACTACAGCCATGTTTCTTTGGGCCCTACATAGTCAACAGGAAGATAGGGGTCATAGCTTACGAGCTGGAGCTTCCACAGGGCAGAAAAATACACAACGTCTTCCATGTCTCCTTCCTTAAGATATCCCTTGGCCAACACATCACACCTATTGAGGTATTACCTCCCATGGATGAGGAAGGACAACTTGTTTTGATTCTGGAGGAAATATTAGAGGTCTGAGAGAAGAAGCTCAGAAACTGAAGCATCAAGGAGTACCTGATCAGATGGAAGGATTTACCCATTGAGGATGCCACATGGGAAAAGACACATGTGGTAAGAGAAGCAGGTTTGGAATTGCTTGAGGACAAGAAATTTCTAGCAGGGGAGACTATGATGTCCCCCACCTCTTGATGAAGAGGTGATGAGGAGACTCAGTGGGCTGGGCATCCCCACTAGGCCATAGTCTCACAATAAGGGGAAAGGTCAACTAGACTAAGGTTATATTCTTAAGTTGACTTCAGGAAAAAGGGAAAAAGGAATAAAAGATAACTCAATGGAAGAATAGAAGTTAACCCTGGGAGTTAATCTAACTCAACAGGGAAATAGAAGGAAAAGTATAAATAGAAGGCTAGGGCGCACCTATTATTCATTCTGGATTTTGGTATTTGCTTCTTATTTCTCTTGAGCATACAATTTAGGGGTTTTGTTGTTCAAACCCTTTTGAGAAACTCAGTGGTGAAAGACCCAATCATTTGTTCCGCCACTTGGTCTCGGGGATGAAAGAATCCACCCACACCATTCTACACTCAGCACACTTCCACCTATCGATTCAGAAAAGTAGTAGGGTCGTACTGTTCATGAGTTTCCAGCAAGGGCGCATCATTATCTAAAGAAGGGTTCGATCCAGCTAATCAGGAAAGCCTATGGTCATTCTGACATTTGGGTTTTACTTGCAGGGTCTCAACCATCATTTTGAGGGTTTTTCTGGAGAGTTATCACCATCAGATCTTTAGCTTCAGATTGGGATGGCTTGGAGGCAAGAGGAAGTCCCATGATTCAGTAAATCTCATATCTAGAGAGTTCAATCTAGAATCTGGATCTGAGACTTCTCCTACGGGGTTTTCATAGCCCGATCTACATTCCTGGGCAGTTTTAGAGCATTTGGAGGCCTCCTTCATCAGGGCCAAGTTAGCTAGGGTTTCTGGCATCTAGGAGGGCGCAGCTTCATTACAGGATTCAACTTTTGGAGTGGTTTGCCTTAGCATTTCGGCCTAAAACTTCAAGAGGAGAGTCTTATTGCATTGATCTATCAGTTGACAGAGTTTGGACTCAGTTGGAGTCTTCATCTAGTGGGGCCGAATTATTGAGGGTTTTAACCTTCTACTAGAGTGTGGCATCTTCCAGCTTGAGGAGTTGGTATTCATACGCCCGGATCTGCTTGTATTGGTCTTCATCTCTCATTCATCCTTTGGAGGCTTATTTTGTATCAGTGGAGCATTTTGTAGCAGCTCATACTTATTATCTATAGGGCCATCTGAGGATTATTCCAGATCTTCCCTCTATTGTATCTGATTCATGCTTCTTATAATAAAAGGTCAGATCTATGCTTGTGTTCTCTATTTCTTGAATGCATTGTGATCTTTCGTGTGTTGGATAAATCTTATATAAACACCACTTAAATAACCGGACAAATTCAATAGTCACCTACTAGACAAACACAACAGGGATAGTTAGTGGTTTCAAGTGAAAAATTTGGCTTGGGATCATTAAAGGTTCCTATCCTATCACTAAGGGGATATAGGACATCGAGAAAGACAAGCTTGTTGAGAAGTCTAGACTACAACTTATAGCAATGATGAATGCAGAGTTGGAAGAAGAGGATACAACTCTCAAAGAGGATACTAATCTCACTACACCCACAATTCCCAAAGTGGGTGATGATGAGTTAAAGGGTAACAATCATGATGATATTATACCTTTGCAATGTCCTAAAAATGGAGAGACCCCAAAATATCAACCTCATATCCCTATATCTTCGCAAGACCTTAGCATCGAAGGATCTCAGGCCCCATAAGATGAAGAAGATCTCCCTATAGTTCTCCACGTTGAAAATATTAGTAGAAAAAATGGAAAACATGTGCCTTTTGTTGGTGCAAAAGTGATTAGACTAGGGTCCTTCTCAAGTTACCAACAAAAGGTACCGAAGTATTCTAGAGCATTGGAATTTTCATCTTCTCGGGAGGGAATAAGTCTCCCCCGAAGCGCAACCGAGATGAGAAAGAGAGGGAAGGGTAAGGAGAATACTTAGATAAATATCCGACATATCAAGATTCATGTTAGTCTTACACAAGATAGATTAAGCTTGTAGAAGTTCTAAACATATCCTAACTGAGAATTAAGAAACAGTGTTGTGTTTCCATTCACAAGGAATCAATTAATCATATCAGACATAAAATTTTATATAGAATAATATTCAATACATTTAGAAGACTAGATACACAGGATATATTCAAAATCTGGGTCTCCACTTGTATTAGCATATTAGGTTCTTCTCACAACTTGAGTCAGATATACAAGTAATTAGGGGATACTCCCCATCAAGTATGAGACAAGGTTATCTCAGTCTCTTTCTCTTTCCAACTCTACAATAATAAAAAACTCTATTACATTGACAGTCTGGTTCTTTCCCAGATCTCAAGATTCAACTAAGCTAACAACATGAATGATAACAAAAATGAGTCTAGCAACAACAACAACCCCATCCTTTCATTAACAACCTCATTACAATCATATCGATCTCATATATACAATCTGATCTAGGTTTGTTGTTTGAGAACCCGAGACTTTTCTCTTCTTCTTGATCTTGTTGTAACTTCTTTCTTCAAAAGTGATGTTGTGTTGTCCTTCCAACCACTTTTTGTTTCTTCCTTTACTCCATTGTCCATATCCTCAGCAACTTGCACAAATTCTATTCACCAAAATGAAGTTGCAACATAATGCACAACTTCTATTCATCAAAACAAAGGGCCCAACAGGCTCCGACCATAATCCTTGACTCGTCCCGAGTCAAATATTCGGCTCTTCCATGGTCTTTGGGTTGGCTTGTTGTTTACCTTTATCTTCTGTCTATAAATTTCTTCCACTTCATTCTTGAGTGATTTCTTCTTTGGCTTCTTCAAATGAAGGGCCCAACTCAGGTACTAGTTCCAGGGCTCTTTTCCTGACGTCTTGGAAGTTGTTCACTTTGTCCTGCCACTTTTTGGCTAGTGAAACTTCAACAACAAACTGTTGGGTGGCATACGTAATGCATTCTTTTGGCTTGGACACAACTAGAGAGTTCCATTCTAAGTCATATATGGCATCCACTTGGTGCATCTGTAGATAAGTTGTCTAGACTATAGGTCAAAACTCTCTTAGTTCCACTATTTCAGCTTCAAACAATGCATTCATATCATTGTTTGTCTACTGGATCTTGTCAAATTTTGCTTGTTGTTCCAGCAGATCCAAGGTGTTGGTTGCTTCTTCATCGAGTGATTGTATATGCAAGCACATGTCTTCCAATGTTTGGTTTCACCTCGAAATGATTCCCATCCAATCACTAACCTCTTTGAAAATGGTTTTCACTCTATAGTCCTTTTATGCAAGGTTACTCTTGCATTGTTTCCTTCCAAAACCACTTTTTCCAGTTGCTCTTGTAGCTTCCTGGGTTGTAGCTCAGCTTCTCGTTTACTATCTCGTAACTGTACTTTGAGATATTTCACTCATTCTTCCAGCTTAGACTAGGCTACCTGAATTAATTCAATCTTATCAGCAAGCTCACTTGTTGTGATGGATTCTAACTTCTTAGGCATTGTCTTTCTGATCGTTTTCCAAGCCTCTGTTAACTTTTCCTTCACCTTCTCGAATTTATGCTCTGCCTAAATATTTAAGTATTCCTCATGCATTCTTCGTGTCTATGCCAGGAGTCATTATTGCTTACAGAAGTCGACTTCTTGTTCAGCCTGCTAGATCCTTTGCTCTAATTGCTCGGTTGAGGATTTGATTATGCCCACTAGATGTGTTGTCGAAAACTAAGCGAGGCTGCCAGATGAAGTAGTGGCATCCAGGGGTAATCAAACTTGTAGTGGAAGTCCACTAGCCATCGAATGTTCTGAGGGTGTGTCCACCTCTTCATCCCTTGGGGATGGACCTTGCAGTTGATGTGCAAGTCTAGTCTTCAGAGCCGTTGGAAGTAGAGGAAGAAATTTTTTCTTCGTCAGGAAATGTTGTAACAACTTTTCACATTACTATGGATTCTAGAGTATCGGATCCAACTGTTCCTTAAGGGATGTTGTGCTCTGTCTGGATGTTGTTTGGGGTTTTGTCTGAACTAGTTGTGTTCATGTCTTTGTATGTTACTAAGTTGTTGGCGTCTCGCTTTTGGGAATCGAAATATCAACACAGACTGTTGAGAAAGGACTCTAGGTTATTGGAACTTGTGATTCTGGGGTAACTGGGGGAGTTTATTATTGTTGGTTTTCTGCTGAAGATAGAGTGACCGAAATGGGCACCGATGGAGTGGGTGGCTGGCTCAAGGCTTCGGTGGTCAGGGTAATGGGTTCTTCTACATTCTCAAAAGGGTCAGGGATGTCCAACTGCATTGTCTTGGGGGATGTGGTTTGGGAGGGAACAATGGTATCTTGTGGTGGTGGTGTGGCTTATGGTGGTGATGGGGTTTGCTCAGTAATGATGGTTGAGAATGCACTGCCATCGAGCTCAAGATCATCTATGATGTTGATCATAGTCTGGGAATCTCGAGCAGATGATCTGGTACAAGGTATAGTCGAGGATATTGGTTGTGGGTTCAAGACATTTAGAGGGGAAATGCCTATTCTGGGTTTCTTAATTGAGACATCCCCTATGAATGCAGCTGCTAGGATTTCATTGACATCCTTCCCTAATAGCACAACATGTTCTGGGAGATGTGGAAACATAGACAATGTCTTATTCTTCTGCTCCAGAGGTTCCTCATCCTCTTCTTCTTTTGAGTCCGATGACATTTGGACCTTCTTCTTCTTTTTTGTTGGGCTGGAACTTGGCCCCACTCCTTCTTTCTTCCCCTTTTTCTTCAGGAGCTCTGGTGGCAAGAGATAATGCATGCCAGACTTATGTGGGTTGCACTTGATGCCATTCCATGACATGACCTCTTTTTCAAATTCTTCCTCATCAAGGTAGAAAGGTAGCAACCTTGAGTGGAAGTCCTCGCACCTCGCCTGCCTTGAATAGACAAGGGTATTGTGGCAGTTCAGGCCAAAAGCGATGTTCCAGGTGTTGATATTCAACAACTCTTGTGGTATGCACCACTATTGAGTTGCGTCAATTAGCTGATTGTACCACGTTGAGAAGGATGCATTATTGAATTCCAAGTTCTCTTGATCCGACCTTGCATGCCACGGTTCAAACATTTTTGCAAGGCGACCTTTGTCCGCTTGTGCCAACTACATTGTCGTGGGTGGCCTCCATTTCCACATTACTAAGGCTACTAATAGGTATATGTATGTAAAATTTTCTCCTTTCTCCTGAGCTTCCTCACAAGCAACTAGGAGTTCCTCTAGTAGGTAGTTGTGCCAGTTGAACACAACTCCATTTGTGCAGAAATACAAGGTGCATTCACCCTTATAGAGGAACACATGACCTTACTCTCAATGACATAAAAATATGTCCAGACTATTTATGGTATAATTGGGTCAATCTTCGTTGTTCTCACTCCTCTCCAAGTATGGAATTTATTGTACAAGCTGAGTTCACCCTTTCTCTTCCCGTGCTTCCTCAAGCCTTGAAATCCTTTGGACACATCCTCACCCTTGAGGGATAATCTGGTGAGTTGGTGGATGTTGTCCACATGAATTAGATATCTTCAATCGATCCATAGGCTCTTGCCATGCACTCAACTGATAAAAAATTGTGTGCACCGCGCAACCTCACTAGTGGTCATGAAGACCAATAAATCCTTGAGGTGCATAATTGTGGAATTCAACAAGTTGATGAAGTTTGGTTTTGGGACAAAATGCATGCCTCCCATTACATATGGATACAAGTCCCAGAACACACTAATCTTCATCTGCAGAAACAACACTTGGTCCATCAGGTCAAGGTCCAGGAGTTTTACTTTCTCAATATTCCCTTTGACATCACCTATGACATCGATCCTGGGATCATAAGGCTCATCTAGAATTGCTTCTTTGGGAGCCAAACTCTGTGCTCCTATTTGTCTCGACATGTTGGCTCTGAAGTGTTGATAAACTGAGTGAGTTCGGGTTGGGTTTACGACTGGGGAGAGAAAAACCTCTCGGAGTATGATCAGGTGCATATAATTCAAAATCAGAGGATAGCTAATAGAAAACAATGAGTCTCACTCCTCGAGTTCATAAGGTATTATAACTGGATAATTGGAAACCTCTGTAGTCACTCATAAGGCCACTCATCATTAGGCCATAAACACAATCTTAGGCTTAGGTGTCTAACGGGACTGATAATGGGGTAAGACCTATAGGGTGATACTGGATTTTAATGAATGGAATGACAGGGACATGGTTGACCTAAGGGAATTACCGTTTTAACGGTTGAAAGTCTCGGTAGGGATATCGATGGAATCTAAGCATATCACTCCTTTATGGCTTAACGAAAAGTTCTGATGGGTTATTGTAGCTACCATAAAGGGTATGATTAGACAGGATGCGCATGACACATGGGCTATGATATAGTTCAGATTTGCCCCCCCTCCAACCACAATGGTGGTCCCCATCATATTAATGACTTCATTTACTGTAATGGTGGCTCTTCCGAACGTGGGTGACCAAAGAATCGTTTCTGCATAGAAGCAACACTTAGACTAAAAAAGGAACATATATTATGGCACAACTATGCACACTCTGATGTTATAAACTGAATTAAATAAATTACATAAAATTAAAATCTAACTACTATACATGCTCCTTTGGACCAACCTTCCTTTGGCTCAATCATGAGAAATTTAGGGTTTCAGGCAGGCACCATTCACCTAATTTGGTCGAAGGATGCCATCCAGTTGCACTAGCTTCATTGCACCAGAGTGTTAGATTTATGAAACTATAAATAGACCCAACCAAAGAATGCACAAATTTCTTGGATGCTTCTGATACCGGCTGTCGTAGAGTAGTACCTTATCCCCTTGTGTGAATATTTTTGACATAATATGCCTGTCATGCCAAGATTTATGTCTATATTTCTCAACTGACTGATGAAAATCTGCTAAAAATATTGATTCTCAAGTTCTTGCAAGTATGCAATCCTCCGTGCAATCGATTCGTCATCTATCATGTGTGTAGCATGTGCTATATAAAGACTAGGGGTGATAAACTCTACAGGTACAACAAATCCTTTTCCATAAACCAACCGAAATGGAGTATACTTGTGGAGCTTCTTCGTGGTAGTCCTATAAGCCCACAAGACTACTGGAACTCTATCATCCGAGTCTTCTCTGTTTGCGCAACATACTTTTGTCAATCCTCTTTCTAGAATTTTATTGAATGCCTCCACTGTACCATTAACTTGTGGATGGTAGGGACTACTCTTATGGTGCTATATAAGGAATTTTGTTGTCAACGTTGTGATTGTGTTGTTGAAAAAGTGACTACCTTGATCATTGGTCAAACTTCTAGGGCATCCAAATCGAGTAATGACATTTTCAAAGATAAATCTAGCAGCTATATATATCGAACAACCTTGAACTGTCTTTTCTTCAGCCCATCTTGTTAGGTAATCAGTTGTGGCGATGATGTATCTAGCCTTTGAGTGCTTAGCCAAGGGGTTGATTGGTCCAATAAATTCAACAAACCACTTCTCAAATTCCTAAAGTGCTCTATCTGGCTGAAGGGGTAATTCATCTATGCATGATGGATTTCCTACTCTTTTGTAGGTGCCACAAGATCTAGCATACTCTTTAGCGTCTTTAAATAACGTATCCCACCATAGGCCAGCTCTAAGTACCTTCTGTGTAGTAGTTGAACCTCCAACATGTCCTCCTGCAACTCCACTGTGACATTCCCACATAATATCTTGTCTTTCATGGTTCAAGACACATCTTCTGAGGATGTTGTCTAGCCCAATTTGTAAATTCGTCCCGCAATCAATTGATAGTCTGCTACGTGAACCACCATATGTCGTTTTTAGGTTGCGAAGCAAGTTTCTGGGCAGGTTCCTGTACTGAGGAAGATAGCAATGTCTTCTAGATACTCTGGGATGGCCTCAATTCAGAACATGTCCACATATGGGAGTTTATCATACACTAACCCACCACTTTCCCTTGACTCCAACCTGGAAAGGTGATTTGGACCTACATTGCATCTTCCTAGTTTGACAATTAATTCAAATGATAACTCTTGAAAAACCAGTAGCCACTTACAAATCCTTCCTTCAAGTACTGGTTTATTGACTAGGTACTTCAATGCAAAGTGGTCAATAAAAAAATTGAAATGAGAGCCTAAAAAGTAGTGTCTAAACTTTTGTAATGCATAAATCATAGCTAGGCCTTCCCTTTCAGTAGTTGTGTAGTTGTGTTCAACTTGCGAAATTTTTCTTCTTGAAAAATAGATAGGGTGATCCATATTTCCTTCCCCTATTTGCGCTAAAATGACTCCCAAGGGAACACCTGATGCGTCCACATGTACATGGAATTCAATTTTCCAATTGGGAAATACCAAGATAGGTGCAGTGCTTAGTTTTTCTTTGAGAATGCCGAACACCCTGTCACACTCTGGCATCCACCAAAATAGTTCAGACTTCTTCAACAATTTTTCTAGAGGTGCGATGATAGTTGCATATCTTCAGATAAACCTGTAGTAATATCATGTATGTCCAAGAGTAGAGCCCAAAATTTTAGCACTTGTAGGTGGTGACATGTTTAGAATGATCACAACTTTAGCTGGGTGTACCAGGACTCCTTCTCTGCATAAAATATGACCTAATAAATTGTCATTTGGTACATAGAAAATGCACTTCCTTAGATTCAAAGATACCTGCAATTCACAACATTGATCAAACATTAATAGGAGTAGTCCTACATGCTATTTTAACATGTTGTATATCGTCCAATCATCCATGTAGACTTCTACAAACTTATGGATGAACTCTCGAAATGTTGCTATCACAATCTGAGAGAAAACTGCGGGGGCATTCTTTAAGCCAAACGACATTACATTGTATGTGAATGATCCCCATTCAGTTATGAATGTGGTCTTCTTCTTGTCTTCCTCTACAATTTTGACTTGGTGATATCCTGAGAATCTGTCTGTAAACGAATAAGATTATTTTCCCGCAAACTGATCTAACACTTTGTCACTGAAAGGTGTCGGAAATAGATTGTGCACACATGCAGAATTCAGACTTCTATAGTCCATAGAGACTTGTATGTCTTTTGTATCTTTCTTGATCTATATAATTATGGGGCTAATCTACTATGCTTCTTCTATCGAGAAAATAAGTCATGTCGCAAGAATTTTTTCCACTTCCTTCTTAACCTTCTCTTTTATTCTAGGATTAAGTCGGTATGGTATGTGCTTCACAGGTATTGAGCCCGGTTTCAAATCGATTTTCATTTCTCCAATGGCTCCTTTATACCTTTTAGTTCTGAGAACATTTTCGAAAACAAGTCCTCATACTCCCTCAAAAGGATGTGTACTTCATTCATAGTTTTCTCATCCTGATAATATCCTATAGAAGCTATCTTAGGATGCTCTGTACTCCCTATATTAACTTTCCGCAACTTTAGTGGATGGTTATAGGACTACATGTTTGACTAGGTATAGTATCTTGAATCTCTCTACTGCCTTCTGTTTCTCTAATGGTTAAGTTTCTAAGCTCTTCTAAGTCATCGTGTTTTTCCAAGTCTTTCTCAACTTTACAACAAGGTACAACTATCTTAACAGTTTCAAGACTCATACTAAA
The DNA here is from genome assembly GCA_010110895.2 of Picea sitchensis. Classification (NCBI taxonomy): domain Eukaryota; kingdom Viridiplantae; phylum Streptophyta; class Pinopsida; order Pinales; family Pinaceae; genus Picea; species Picea sitchensis. Next base: position 88,625 of record SNQJ01S0009227.1, on the reverse strand, counting down.
CTAAAGCAAATGAACATGGTCGACACATACTACTCGACTTTATCTCTTTTTGCAAATGTCATTAAAAAACATTTCTCTAATTCTTTGAAGGACTGTGTTGATCTCAGGGTACTTACTTGTAAAGGAGAAGTCCCTGGCAAATTGGTCTTGTAAGGTCTTCCAACAATTTGTTTGTCTTTTGGTATCCTCTCGTATATACCAAGATTTTGGGATTAGACCCAGCAAATGGAGAAATACCAGAACCCATAGGTGAGATGGTACTTACGCAACTCTCTATTGATTTAAGCAATGCTCAATATTCACTTTAGGGTCAGACTGTCCATTGAACAGTTGTGCATCTTGAAAATCTATATTCGTCTCTTCTTCTAGTTGATCCCTACTTTACGATCGACATTGGATGGCTTGTTTTGCATCTTCCCACTCCATAATCAAGGCTTTATGAGTGGCCAACCATCTAGTAAGGGTATCATGTAAGGCTAAGTAAAGAACATAGATCCTTTGATTTGTTGCTATTTTCTCTTCCATGCTGGCAAGAAAAATGTGTACCTCTGAGGTATCATCATATGTCGGGTGTTCTCTGACCTCGGTTCCAATCCATATTGTTGATTTGATAGTTGTGCATCATCTTCAGCATCATTCGTATGAACCCTACTGCCAACTGTCAAATGTTAATTCTGAATCCTCGACAGTCAACTATATGATTCTCCAACTTACCGAGCCATATGTAATGGGATTTATGTAATATGGTCTAATTCCTTTTGTTGTGTTGTATAATTGGTCAAGAGAATCTAACTCCATATTGTGGTCCACTAGTTCAATGTATCTAGGCCCTAAACATGGATCTAAGGGATGAACTAATTTTATCCCCTCTTTAGATAAATGATAGAATAGTTGTCGTATGTACAATCAATTCTGAGTAGAGCAGGGTAGGGATCCTTATCTCCCATGATTTCAATTACTTCAAAATCGGTTGTGGTTTTAACTCCCACAACATTTGTTTCCACATTTTCCAGCCTTCCTACTAGGAAAATGCAGTATTGGTTTTCCATTCTCAAATGGATGGGGGAATATACTAACTGAGGTTTTCCCAACGCTTCCTAGGTCTTTTTGGGTAGGAAGTTGACATTACATCCCAAATCTGTCATGGCATATTTCATTTCAATATCATCTAGTTGGGCTTCTAACCTAAATTGTTTTCCTTTTTGCACCTTTCTTCTTTGTATTCTCTACGTATTCTTCTAAGGGAGGTTGGTCCTTACTATGGATTTTGGGTTTCCCTCATTTTCTAGTATTAGGTACAAGGTGTTGTGTAACTTCTCCGTAAGTTGGTCATCTTCTAGGATATCAAAGAACAATTGAAATCGGAGATTGATTACATTTTGAGACTGTTCAGGGTATCTCATTGGAATTGGAGAGTTTCTAGGTGTCGGTGGTGAGGTAGGGGCTTGGGCAAGTTTAGGTTGAGAGGCACCTTTATGGGGATTCTTCCTTATCTATGGAGTGGGGATACTCTTAAATATTTCTATTTCATCTTTGAAAAACAACTTTTGTTTCACAGGGTCATACCCGTCATCCTTAGGAACAACTTTCTGAATCTTGGGATGATTGTCTGCATCTACCCTAGTTTTTTCTCCTCCATGAATAATGATGTTGATCTTAGGTATCTGTCCCTTGATTCCCCTTTTTAGTTCTGAGCTTATGATATTATCTCCTCGTTGACAAACCCGATCTTCACATTTCACGATCAGTTCTGGGCAGTCTTCAGTTGTGTGTCCATTATTTCTACAATGAGAGCACCATGGTCGTCTTGGGTGAGGGTAGTCTCTAGACAAATGAACTTATTCGTTGCAATTGTAACATCGACTCATACCTCTTCCTCCATTTCTTCCTCCTCTAAATCCACCTCCAACCCCACCTCCCTGGCCTCTTTCGGGTCCTTAGGGGGTTTCATTTATTCTGAATGTTGTCCAGTCTAATCTGTCAGCAAGCACTTCCAATGCTCTACATTGATTTGTAGTGTGGGTCATAGATGCATAGAACTCACAATGTATTATATTTGGCATGGTCGTGTACTATGCATAATAGGACACTACCTCGACGCATGCCCATGTATCCTAAAAATCTCACAATAGTCAGCTAGCTGAGATGTTTGAGTGCTTGGGAGGGTATGGAATAGCCCTAATGTATGGAATGGTGGAGTCACAGATACTTGTGCAACTCCTCCCATTGTTCTTGGAGAGGGTCCCATCGTATTGTGAGGAGGTCCCATTCCCCTCATGCCCAGACATTCATTTTCTAGATTCCCTTCTATGTAGCATCCTGTGCACCAAACCTGAGGTCATCCTAGTCTTGGTATGGTTAATTCTTGAATATTCTATGTTAACATTGATATTTGTCCCTAGATTTGTGACAAATTTGCATCTACTTGAGGCCTGGTCATCCTCAGACTCCCTGGATAACCTGTCATGGATTCGATCTTCATCGATTGTTCCAAGGCGTTTGTTAATGTGGTTATTTGTTGTTGTGTTAAAGTAATTCTCGTCAAAGGTAGTAATCCTTATATGTACCATTCCCTATGGTGATATTTGTGAATTAGATGCGCTAACCTCCCAATAACATCTTTAAATTTCTGACTATACTCCCAAGCAAATTCTCCTTCTCTTTGTTGAATCCCCCACATCTCAGAGAGAGATTGTTGCTTTGACTAGGGTATTTTGAATTCAAATATGAACTTCAAATGAACTTGGGCAAGGGTGAGCACTTGTCCTTGCACCCCTGGTTCAATATCCTTCATGTACAATTTGAGGGAACGACCCCTCAAGATAGTCTGAAACTCTACTAACTTGTTTACATTGAGAGTACCTTTGGATCTCCAAATGGCTACATATAGGAACCAATGTTGCTCTACATCCGCATCCCCTTTACCCCATAATTATGGGTATCAGGTGATTGATCCTCCCATATTTCCAGCCATTCTAGGTATGATTGTTCCTATTAGAATGAAACCTAATGGTCTTGGTTGCAATATGCCTGGGGATCCCAATATCCTTCCAGCGTTTACACTTACATATCGTGGCTGACTAATTGGATGCGGTGGAATAGAAATAGCATAAGTAGGTGGTGTAGAATTTACCACGGGTATAGAGGACACCTGGGCGATGGGTGATTCAGGGTTGGTTCTGCTGAATTACGAGCGAGTTTCTTTGATTTGGGGGGTCTCACTTTCTTCCTATGGAGCAACCTTCTCAGCCTGATTCCCAATGTTTCCTGATATCCAGGCTGAATATTCTTGGTCTCCTACAAGTTCCAAAATTGCTTCATCATCCCTTGCTTCTCCACACTCTTCTTCTCATCCACCCACCTAGGGACTTCTTCCTCTCTGTTATTCTCTCTGTTGTAATCTTAGACTGGCCAATCTTTCTTGTCTTCTTACCTTCCTCAACTCTTCCTTCTTTCTTTCATCTTTTCCTCTTGATCCGATTTGTTTCAGCAACACCTCAGACTACTTTTCTACTTTCTTTACCTTTTCGCACCACCACCTCTCAACTATAGTGGCTCTCCTTAAGGCTCACTCGTTTCTTGCTTTCGTTTCTTGATCTTCTCCCATATGTCAAAGAACCCTTTCCCCTTCTCAATCCATGATCCTAACCCAAAATCACCCTACCCCAAGCATAGGTGTTTAGGCTTCCATCTCAGTCGAGGGAATAGTTATCATCCTCTCCTCCATCAAGAATTCTTTGATCCACAGGGGAATTTACCTCAACAGTCTTCCTCATGCACCTTTCTTGAAAATTTATTGCCCGTGAAAAATATTGGTGATTCTCAACTGCAAATTCAATGATATATCCCTCTAGAGTTGTATTGATGCAAAAATGGATTGCTCCTGTAATCTGGTGATCCAACCGATGAAGTGCTGCAATCTTCTCTATATCCCAAACACATGTCTTATTGACACATTCTTGGAATTTTGGAGCCTCCTTTAGCCGATCTATCCAATGGAATAGTTCTTCTGGGAATTTTACCCAGAATATCTCATATTGGTCACTCGATCTTTTTGAATAAAAGACAGACTCTCTTGTAGCGTTCGTGCCTTTACCTCACAACTTCGCTTCCTTCCATATAAAGGCATCACAATTTCATTCCCACCATTGTCGAATCTCATATCTATAGATCCGCGGAAGCATTCTCCTCACAGGTTCCCTTTTAAAACACAGGTTCTAACAACAGAACCATTTTGTTGGCGCAAAAGTGATCAGACCAGGGTCCTGTTGAGCACTCAACACACCCTAAAAAAGCCTATGACCTTTTCCTTTTTTGGGTACCACTCGATCCTCTACATTGCCTATTTTCACTTCAGTATGAAACTGATGCCTTTTCTTATCTTTTATGTCTCATGATAGAATCGATTAAATTTTGCTTGAATGTACAACAAAGAACCTTCTTAACTCTGAAAGAAACTTAACAACTACTCAAGGAATCGACAAACTAAAAGTTTTCCCCGACTCGCTTAGGAAGTTCGGCATCGGTAGAGGTAAAAGGTGAAGGAAATCGCTTGATATTTTGAAATAGCCAAGCGTCGATCTCCATCGGCGTCGACGGATGAAATCCTTTCTTTTCTACGAATAAGCCTCGGCAGGGATTGTGCCGAAGACCGATCCATTCGGCTTCGGTAGATAAATATAAGAGTAAGCGCCGCGTAAATGAAAAGTGACATTTCTAACCCCCGATACAATTTTGGTGTTGAAAAAGTTACAACGTGTTAACCTGCAAAGAAAACCATGCATTAATTTTACTTTTCCCGATGCCATCCAAGCATCGACAGCCATTGTACCTAACTTGTTATTTGATTTCGACATGTATGAAGTCCCCAAGTGCATTTCCTACCTGCTAGTCGGGTGCTCTCTTTATGTTTAGATATTTTTAATGACCCCCGGTTAATAACACCACGTTAATATCAACCGATATCGGAAGTTTTAACAGAGAACACATCAACGAATATACAAATACAATGATGACAATTATAAAATCCAATGATGAGCACAAAGAAATTTAAATAAGAAGACACGTTTGATTCACATCTGAAAGGAGCATGATACATTCAAAACACTTTCAAATTCTTCATACAATCAAAACTCCCGCCAGGCTTAGTTTACATACAAGTAGACAACCCCGACGACCTGGCTAATCGGCCCAATCATAGTAAGAATATAAAACCCTTACAAAAGATAGAAAAAAATGTCAAGCGACACTTCCGGGGATGCAAGGCAAGAACCCACCCACTATGTATCTCCTATGCATTGGTCCTCTCTCAGGCTGTCCTTCGTACCTTGTAATGTCTTTTGTTTCTCTTTCGTTGTCATCCTCTATGCCTCATGTAATTGCACAATTGTATCTTGCGCTTCTCGAAGCCATCTCTGGAGCCAAAATGTGTTACCTTCATGACCCTGCGACACCGATACCTCTCGGTTCTTCACCGCCAATTAGCTCCGTAACTCTCTATTCTCTTGGTAGAATTCAGCTATTGCAAGTTGGGCCCGCTCTAATTGTTGAGTAGTGCTTTTGTGTTTTCTTTCTGATAGTTAGTTTCTCAGACAATAATTGGATGCTCATTTGGTTAATGTATTAATACTAGGCCTATGGTATAGAATCATGGTCTACATGTTTGAGTAGCAGGTTATCTCGAGCTCAGCCTCTTCCCAGTAGTTAAAACTTAATCTTGTTATTTGTCAAGTTGGTTTATACTGGCTTGCATCTCTCAGACCAGTCCCACCTCAAGAGAAAATACAGAGAAGAAAAATCCTAACTAAAGGGAGAGCCTTCACAAGAAAACATAAAGCCCATCGATAAATTGGCCGGATCGCAAGATTTGGAGAACCATTCCATATTTAAACGCTGCAGAGTCTAATTGGGACTCGATGGCAAGTTTAGTTCCTACTATTGAGTCTAGGGACTTAAGTCCCATCAACATAATTGGCGCTAGAAGGAGGGCCTGAGAATGAATGGATGAAAACATATTTCACTTAGAATTTCAAACAACCTTCATATTTGCAACAAACCACATGCATGGCTAGTCCCTCACGAGACAACTCACAAACACTGAGAATTCCCGAAACAAATAATTCACCCCAGCTCAAGGAAGAACCGTTTCACCCCAAAATACCTTATGCTCTTCCTCATGAGGAAGTAAATTAGTTAAGGAGAATCATAAGAGCCTACGCCTGACAGATCGGTGCTTTATCATTGGCTCCCATACTCCCTCGAAGAATACAACAAAGCAGACCTGTGGTCAACACCCCCGATGAAGTATTCGTACATTATGTAGAAGACCTAATAGATTTTGCGATTACCAAAATCTAAGAACCTCTTGATTTGATACCCGAAATGCCAACCGGTGACCTCTCTGAACCTAATGACTTTTTCGGAAGAAGAGCAGTTCGACTCAGATTCATAATATATGGAAGGAAATAACAACCATGAGGAGGAAAGGGAAATCCCACAAGAAAACAACCAGCCTTGGTTGTCTGGAGACGTCGTGGTCGTCCCTAGACAAGTACATAATCTTAAACGGAACCCGAAGAAACTCCTCCCTAAATACGACCCCGAAACCTCAAGTTTACCTGAAGATCATATCAAGAAGTTCATACTCACGATAAGGCTTATGAATTTTCAACAAGAGGACGTAGTTTGTAGGCTCTTTCCCTACACATTTGAGAACTCGTCTTCCACATGATATTTTAATCTGCCGGTAGGATCCATAACCAGCTAGACCAAGTTCCAGAAGGAATTTTTAGATAAATTTGCAGAGGAAAATACCACGGGAGCTCTGATGGCTGAGTTGTTCGCGACCACCATGAGCCCAAAAGAGAGGGTCAAATATTTTAATTAAATATTCACGACCATCTTAAACAACTTCCAGCCCGTGATGAAACCAACTCAAGAGTTGGAAATAGAGGTTTATGCCAATGTGCTTTCGGCTTCTATTTCTATGTTCATAAAAAGGGTCGCTAAGCAAACCCTTGCAGAAAATTTCGAAGAGGCCATAGAATTCCAGATGAAAGGATGTAAAGAAGGCCAAGCCCCTTTTATGAAAAGATAAACCCATCCCCCTCCTAGGAGAGGACCCCTTTTGGCTAGAACGTCGGGGAAGCAAATTAAACAAACCCTTGATAAGGGTAATGGAGATATAGAAGATCTACAATGCATGGTTAAGAAATTATCAAATGAAATCATAGACATGAAAAGAAATGAAGGATAAGGAAACCTAGGACAAAGGCCCTATAATCCTTTCTTTAAAAGAAACTCGTCATTCAAAGAAATTGAACCTCCCCCATCCAGCCTAAATATTTATCTAGGTATTGTCGCATCTAATTCTTTCTGCACTTATCACCAGGAAAACCACTCCGAAAGAAACTGCCCTCAATGGGTACATGCCATGAATTTGATGGCCAATCGATACCTAGACGAAGTCTCCCTAACCGAACAGCCAAGTAGTTCGAATATAAATATTGTCGATCAGGAAGAGATTGATCCACCATGAGACCACCATGAGACAAAACCATGCTAATATGGGATCACGACCTGATCATGCCTTCCAATGACTTGTTTGAGTCTCAGGAACAACCCACGGAAGTCTCAGTGATACAGACGCATAGTAAGGGTCTGCCTGGGTCGAAAGATACCGACGTCACCCAGGTCTCAAAGAGTAAGGTAACTCTCGATCGCCTGAAAACGCTTTTCACCTTCGGCAAGAAACCTATAAGCATTCATACCTAGGAATCGCCCAAACTAGATTATAACATGGTCGAAGATTTGAAAGCGTTAAGGGCCAATATATCTGTTATGGACATGTGTAAGATTCCCCAGCAGAAATACTTTCTGCTGTAGGATCTGAGCTCTGTAGAAAAAACGGCGGCAGCAAGTGACCTGGAAAGAAATATGTCTTCCACTGATTCAGTGAGAAAACCAACTGTAAACACCTGTTCAGGAGATAGGAGGGAAACTCCCTTTGTCCCACCTTTTCTCTTGACATTCGAAGTCTTCAACAGGAACCTTCACAATTGCTTGGTAGATTCTGGGGCGTCTTCCAACGTGATGCCCTTTGTCATTTGTAATAAATTAAGCGTTGTCCCTCTCAAAAGTGATAAGCATGTCATACAATTAGACAAAACTCAGGTCAAGGTCATGGGAGAACTCAAATATGTGATGATCAGGATAACAAGACATCCTCATTTCATGCAAGTGATTGACATCATTGTGGTACATATCCCAGAGGCATATGGGCTATTGCTAAGCCGAGATTGTTCTGAAAAGATCAATGGATATTTCAGTACAGATCAGGCACACCTTTTGCTACCACTGAAGGGATACAATAACATGATCAAGATCGATAGGGAGAAATATATGAAGCATATGGTCACTGATCTAGAAACCCCGAAGGAACCCGCATCTACATACTTTCCCATATTGGGAAACTATTCATGTGATTCCCATTTCAGGAACTTTGCTCCTCTCCTATCCAATGTTCTGTTTACCCAAAACTCTGAAATGATTTTCCAAGAAGAATCATCGATGCTGATAGGATACTCCCTCTTATATCGAAACCCCGTGCTAGGACTTGTGGAAGAAAAGATTGGGGAACCAAACATTAAAGAGGGAAGAGAAAGGAGCGAACGTTCACCAATTTGGACCCTCTATTTTGAGGGATATAAATCACAAGAAGGGTTAGGAGCGGGGTGCATCCTCATCGACCATAAAGGTAAACATCATTTCCTATCCTGTACACTACAATTCGAATGTACCAACACTTCCGAGTATGAAACTCTAGTACAAGGGTTAAAGAAAGCCATAGATCTGGATGTCAAAGAATTGAAAGTTTTCGGAGACTCTGAGATTATTGTTAGACAGGTGAGAAATACTATACATTGAAATTTGCCTCATCTTTAGAACTACCAGTAGGAGGTGCATAGGTTAATAGAGCGCTTTGAGGCTTTCAATATCACTGTGATTCCTAGAGAAAAGAATATTCTTGCTGACTCCTTAGCCACAACCGCTTCCAGACTGTCACCTTTAGAAGATTATGAAGCCTCCTGATTCACTGTAGAACTGCTCTGCAAACCATCGGTACCTAATAACATTTCTAAGTGGAAATTCTTTGAGGGAGATGAACAAATCATAAACTTCTTAACCAACCAAGACAATTTCAAATATCTCACTATTGACGATGAAGAGTTCCAAGAGAAATCAACGAAAATTGATCCTCAGACAGAACAACATATGGATAAATAAAAGGCTCACACAATCCCTAAGGGGATAGCTAATCTAGAGAATTTGTTTGATCTGAAGGAATGATTTAAAGGACCAAAAAATGCAAAGACTGGTAGCTCTTGTCCCCTCTACAAAACTATAAATCTTGGAACCCTAGAAAACCCAAATAATGTGAATCTCAGCAAACTTGTATCTAAGGAAGAAAGGAAATCATATCTCAAACTATTCAGACAATACCAGGATGTCTTCACATGGTCCTATAGGGATTTGAAAATGTATGACACCCTCATTATTCAACACACCATCCTGTTAAAACCTGAAGTGAAACCTTTCCAACAGAAGCTCCGAAAGTATCATCCATCCCTCTAACCTCTCATGTATCAGGAATTAAATAATCTTTTAGATGCAAAGATAATTTTCCAAGTAAGGCATTCCGCCTGGGTAGAAAATATTGTTCTGGTAAGGAAAAAGTCGGGAGAGATCCGACTATGCGTAGATTTTTAGAACCTCAACAGAGTTTCAAAAAAGGACAATTATCCAGTTCCGCCGATGGAAAAACTCCTCCAGACCGTGTCGGGCTAGGAGATTTTCTCTCTACTAGACGGTTTCTCAGGCTACAACCAAGTATTGGTTTCAAAGGAAGATCGTTTAAAAACCACCTTCCGAACCAAATGGGGAACTTTGCTTATAAACGCATGCCTTTCGAGTTAATCAATGTTGAAGCAACCTTCCAAAAGGCCATGGATGTATCTTTTCGAGGACTTATCAATAGATGTTTGTTAGTTTATTTAGATGATGCAACAGTGTACTCGAAGAATAGAGAAGATCACATCCAACACTTAACTCAGATTTTCAAGAGATGTAGGAAATACAACATATCTTTGAACCCTAAGAAAATTATTTTCGGTGTCGAGGAAGGTAAGTTGTTGGGGAATATTATATCTCAAGGAGGGATTCACATAGACCCTGAAAGGATTAAGGCCATAGCTCAACTCCCACTACCCCATAACAAGAAAGTTATGCAGTCCTTTTTAGGGAAAATCAACTTTGTGAGGAAATTCACTCCTGACTTCGCTGAAATCATCAAACCCTTACAAAAGATGATCTGCAAGGATGCCAAATTTAAGTGGGATGATGAGTGAAAATATGCCTTCGGTAATATCAAAACTGCCATATCCCAAGCCCTAGTGTTGCGAAGTCCTGATTTCAATAGAGACTTTTTCCTCTATACTTTCACCTCTGACCAATCGCTAGTTGCAGTTTTGACTCAGAAGAATGATGACAACAACAAAGCCCCAGTGTCATTTATGAGCACTAATCTTCAAGGAACTGAGCTTAACCACCCTACTATAGAAAAACAGGCTTACGCGATGTGTAAGGTAGTAAATCATTTAAGATCTTAGATCCTCAAGAATAATACTAAAGTGATTGTGCCACACCCTGCAGTCCAATCCTTGTTTACCCAATAAGAAATTGGGGAAAGAAGAGGGAACTGGATGGCAGTAGTCCAAGACTTTGATCTAGATATAAAATTGGCCAAGCTAGTGAAAGGAAAAGGGTTATGCAAGCTCGTAACCAAAGCACAAGATCAAGTAAATGAATATTTTGGATGGGAAAACGATATGGCACTATGGTGTGGCAAAGTATCATACACCTCCCTGGGACTAGACTCTTGGTATAAGGATTTAACTTATCTTCTGTATCATGGGACTTGTCCCGAAAATATGAACCCTAGAGAAAGAAGAGCCCTCAGGTTGAAATCTACCCAATATCGCCTCATAAATTCGGTACTCTTCCGGATCAATTACGATGGGGTACTATTAAGATGTCTCGAATGCGAGGACACAGACAAAGTGCTGAAGGAACTTCATGATGGTCTCACCGGGGGACATTTCGCTGGAAACACTACCACTCATAAAATTCTGAGAGCCAGCTATTATTGGCCCACCTTGTTCAAAGACGCTCTTGCTTACGCTAGAAACTGCAAGACCTGTCAAGTAAGCGCTGGAAAAGAGAAAATAGCGACAGTCCCACTTGAACCCGTGACTGTCTCTAGGCCTTTTGAGCAATGGGGGTTAGATATAATAGGGGAAATTTCCTCAAGCTCTTAAAAACTGCACAAGTATATTCTTACTACCACCGACTATTTCACAAAATGGGCAGAGGCCATCCCTCTAACTCGTGTAAACAAGAAGGTAGTAATCCAATTTATAAAACAACAACTTATCACAAGGTTTGGTGTCCCCCCTGTTCTAGTCTTTGATAATGCAGCTTACTTCACTTCTACCCTATTGACAGAGTTTTCTCTGGACTTTGGAATCGTAATCAAGTACTCTGCAAATTATTACCCTCAGGGAAACGGTGTGGCAGAATCAACAAATAAAAATATGGTAAGGATATTAAAGAGGATGGTTACAGATAAACAAAGAAATTGGCATAATCTACTTAATAATGCTCTATGGGCCGATAGGGTCACACCAAAAGAAGCTATTGGAAATTCCCCATATTTTCTGGTTTATGGGCAAGAATGCATCCTCCCAAATGGGCCCTATCTTCCATCTCTTCAACTAGCCTAAGGTTCCAACGAAGAACCCTCATCGGCCATACAAAAAAGAAGCAACACTTTTCTCATGTTGGAATAAGAAAGAGAAAAGGCTAAGTCAAAATTCCTAGCCCACCAACAAATAGTGAAAAGATGGTTTGATAACCATAAGGCTAAGGAAACTAACTTTGAAGTAGAAGACTTAGTCCTGAAGTGGGATAGGGAAAATG
>SNQJ01S0009227.1:50252-76579 GCA_010110895.2 Picea sitchensis | reverse complement strand
ATATAATAATGCTTTATGTTCTATGTGGAATTATTACCCTTAGGGAAACGAAGGGGGTCCAGAGATTCTGCATTCGCCCAGTAAATCGCCATTTGTTGAGCACTCAACACACCCTAAAAAAGTCTATGACCTTTTCCTTTTTTGGGTACCACTCAATCCTCTGCATTGCCTATTTTCACTTCAATATGAAACTGATGCCTTCGCTTATCTTTTATATCTCATGATTGAATCGATTGAAGTTTGCTTGAACGTACAACAAAGAACCTTCTTAACTCTGAAAGAAACTTAATAACTAATCAAGGAATCGGTGATCTAAAAGTTTTCCCCGACTCCCTTAGGAAGTTTGGCATCGGTAGAGGTAAAAGGTGAAGGAAATCGCTTGAGATTTCGAAATAGCCAAGCACCAATCTCCATCGGCGTCAGCCAATGAAAGCCTTTCTTTTGTGCGAATAAGCCTCGTCAAGGATTGTGTCGAAAACCGATCCATTCGGCTTCGGAAAATAAATATAACAGTAAGCACCGCATAAATTAAAAGTGACATTGTCGACCCCCGATACAATTTTGGCGTCGGAAAAGTTACAACGTGTTAACCCGCAAAGAAAACCATGCATTAATTTTACTTTTCCCGACGCCATCCAAGCATAGAAAACCATTGTACCTAACCCGTTATGTGCTTTCGACGTGTATGAAGTCCCCAAGTTCATTTCCTACCCGCTAGTCGGGTGCTCTCTTTATGTTTAGATATTTTTAATGACCCTCGGTTAATAACACCATGTTAATATCAACCGATATTGAAAGTTTTAACAGAGAACACATCAACGAATTTACAAATGCAATGATAACAATAACTTGCCCACTATGTATCTCCTGTGCATTGGTTGTCTCTCAGAATGTCCTATGCACCTTGTAATGTCTTCTACTTCTCTTTCACTGTCATCCTCTATGCCTCACGTAATTGCACAATTGTATCTTACGCTTCTCGAAGCCGTCTCTGGAGCCAAACTGTGCTACCTTCGCAACCCTGCGACACCGATACCTCTCGGTTCTTCACTGCCATTTGGCTCCGTAACTCTGTATTCTCTTGGTAGAGTTCAACTATTGCAAGTTGGGCACGCTCTAACTACTGAGCGGGACTCTCGACGGGAGAACCCGGTTCGTTTTCCCTTTCCTTTCATCTCTCACTTCCTCTACTGGTAGTCCCAACCGGCTCCAACTAGTTGGTAAGCATCGTATACCCCTTAGGGGCTGTACATACACTCAGCTCAGCCGAGAGGTGGTCCTCCTCTCCTTTTCCCATATCTTTCCTAGGCCTTCCTCTTCTCCATGGTTTCCGCTCCTGAGAAGCCGCGTTCACCAGCATACCTCTCTCAAACATAACTTTTTCAACCCCAATCTTCGTTGAGAATGCCAACACCATCTCTAAGCAAGAGCCTGTACCTCTTGTTGGAGTTTCAAGGATGCGGGAAGCTAATAATAAAGAGTGTCAGGCACACTGGGGCTCGGACCTGGCACTCCAGCTACCTCGCAAACACCATCCCGTGTTTGAAGGGGATCCCATAATGAAACAACGTAGGGAATCAGGCATCTGTAGGTGATGAAGGAATACTACATGGGACTTCACCAAGATAAACTCGCCAGGACAGAATTCCAGAGAATATAAGATTGACATATGCGTAGAATTCAACACATAACTCCCAGAATTTATAGAGAAATGAAGGAGCAGACTAGAGCATGCCAATAAAACACTCACACTTCACGAAATGATGTTTTGAAGACTCAACGCACCACAACTTCTCGACGGATGCAATCCAGAACATGTAAATGTCGCCAATCAAAGTTACAGGGAACGTGCGGTATGATCCTTCTAATCTTTTTAAACTTCCAAACCTCCATTATTGATGAATGATGTTTGACACGCTTGATGATATGGATTCTGGAGGCATTTAACGACTTTATTTTTATGACATCCGGCCTTTTGGGAGCATACATGTGCACGATCATCTCTGACGTATCCTTTCGACCCCAAGGGTCAAGTGATCACTATGGTGATTTAGACACTCGTGTCTATCATGCTTGATTTTCCACTCTATGGCACACCGACATAATTCATTTAAACCAAAGAGGAGAGGTGGATTCAGCTAGGTCATCACAGGTCATTCGAAGGAGTGACTGGGGTCACGTAAGTATTGAACGAATGAGACTAGCGAGCTATATAGGTACGTGTTTTCTTTTTGGTTTGTTTATGACTTATCATAGGTTGCTTAATTGTTAAAATTCCTCTACCTTGATTGCAGGAAAAATCCTCCTGACTACCGAATAGAGCTCGTCCCATGGCCTCGCCAAAGAACTCGAAAGAAACACCGAAGTTGAATCATCGAAACAATGAAGGATTTTGGGCTCCCCGATTTCGGCACCCCCGATAAGTTTATCGACCTGAGTGAGGTGGTCAAGTTGTATGTTGAACAAGACTCGCTATGGATCGAAGAGTTCACGAAGATAACCGATGCAAGGCTAGGGCAAGTGAAACAATTCGCAGAACATCCGATCAAAGCCTGAACCATGCTTCAACAATTAAACTTCAGTCTAGAAAAATACCAGGTCCATGCAACGAACATCAGAGGGATATATGCGGCTCCAATGGAACAACACAAATTTTCATGGGCCAATACTTGTGAAGAACTCTTTATCAGTTGGTCTGAATATGAAAGAAGTCACCCTTTCCAAGAAATATCTCGGATGGATTGTTAAAGAAACAGTTTGATGATAACGCCACATGGCGATTTTTTTTTGGCTCAAATTATATTTAGCCGTTAATTACAGTTAAACTTTATATTATAAATAGAGACATCGACCAATGAACAAGGGATGATGGTTGTTGTAAGAACTCTTTATTTTTTTTTGGTTTTTAAGAATTATTTTGAGACTGCTATGAATAGAGAAGTCCTTCTGGACCAAAGACAAGCTATTTTCATGAGATTTATATGATTGGACTTGTAGAAGAATTACTTCCGATCTTGTTCCATGAATGATGCAGTAATGAGTAAGAGAAATCAATTATGTTGTCAAGTTATCTAGTGCAATGTCTTAATGTTCTTTGCTTTAATGATGAAGATAAATCGTTGTGTTATCATGTGATGAATGTTATGGTAGATGAATTATTTTTCTTGCCATCATCTTTTTACATATGTGTTTTCTTTCTAATAGTTAGTTTCTCATACAGTAATTGGATGCTCATTTGGTTAATGTATTAGTACTAGGCCTATGGTATAGAATTATTGTCTGCATGTTTAAGTAGTGGGTTATCCCAAGCTCAGCCTCTTCCCAGTAGTTAAAACTTAATCTTGTAATTTGTCAAGTTGGTTTATACTGGCTTGCATCTCTCTGACCAGTCCCACCTCAAGAGAAAATATAGAGAAGAACAGTCCTAACTGAAGGGAGAGCCTTCACAAGAAAACATAAAGCCCATTGGTAAATTGGTCGGATCAAAATATCTGGAGAACCATTCCATCTTTAAACGTTGCAGAGTCTAATTGGGCCTCGGTGGCGGGTTTGGTTCCTACTGTTGAGTCTAGGGACTTAAGTCCCATCAATAGGTCCTTCTCAAGTTACCAACAAAAGGTACCGAAGTAGTCTAGAGCGTTGGGATTTTCATCTTCCTGAGAGGGAATAAGTCTCACCCGAAGTGCAACTGAGACAAGAAAGAGAGGGAAGGGTAAGGAGAATACTTAGATAAATATCTAACGTATCAAGATTCATGTTAGTCTTGCGCAAGATAGATTAAGACTGTAGCAGTTCTGAACATATCCTAACTGAGAATAAAGAAACAGAGTTGGATCCCCATTCACATGAAAGTAATTAAGCATATAAGACACAAAACATAATATAGAATAACATTCAATACATTCAAAAGACTAGATACACATGATATATTCAAAATTTGGGTCTCCACTTGTATTAGCATATCAGGTTCTTCTCACATCTTGAGTCACATATAAAAGTAATCAGAGGATACCCCCCAACAAGTATGAGACAAGGTTATCTTAGTCCCTTTCTCTTTCCAACTCTATAGTATTACAAAACTCTATTACATTGATAGTCTGGTTCTTACCCAGATCTCAAGATTAAGCTAAGCTAACAACATGAATGATAACAAAAATGACTCTAGCAACAATAAAAACAACCCCAGGCTTTCACTAACAACCTCATTACAATCATATCGATCTAATATATATAATCTGATCTAGGTTTGTTGGTTGAGAACCCGAGATTTCTCTCTTCTTCTTGATTTTGTTGCAACTTCTTTCTTCAAAATTGATCTTGTGTTGTCCTTCCAACTGCTTCCTGTTTCTTCCTTTACTCTGTTGTCCAATTCCTTATTAGCTTGTGCAACTTCTATTCACCAAAATGAAGCTGCAACACAACTTGCACAACTTCTATTCATCAAAATGAAGGGCCCAACGCCTTTCTTCATATCACTAGTACTAAATGAACTCATCATGCATAATTGCATGCTTGACTCAGGTGCTTCTACCAATGTCAGTCCTATTATACCCTATCTTGGGGATAACTAAGGATATTGTGTCTCAAGACCCATAGGTTCCAGACATGAAGTGTCGAGAGATGAACAACCTCAGCATGGCCCTGAAGGGCCCCTCTTTTCTTCAAGTACAGTCCACATATCGCCCGCAACAACGTCCATCACACTAGCCTGGTCCTGAAGTGGCGGTGGGTCTTTCTCGATGAGGTAATGAGCTCGAGTATCATGGTATGTATCACTCTTATTTTTTAAGATCTTGAACATGTTGTATTAAATCCTTATTCATTTCATGACGTTTGAATGGAAATTATGCTGTTTGCCTTGTTTAAACCTGGGAGGGTGACACAGTGCCCTAGTAAGTTGATTTCCCTTTAGGATGGGTTGCTACTGGGTGGATATTTGAAAAGTCATTGTCCATTCCCTTTATACTTACAACTTTCCATATATATTCCTTCCATCTCCCCTTTCTTTTTTGGCATTAGGATTGGCTACACTAGGAAGGGTTGTACCTTGCCGCGTGGGAAGAAGGGGCTAAAGGCCTAGAGGGTAAAAGTAGTTGTAAAGAGTTAAAAGACAATTTTGAAACCTTCGAGATGCTTCTCCCAAGGATCCCCAAGAAAGTAGTGAAAATATTCTCAGTAATAAAATGGGATGCACAAGATAATATGAACACTCGAGGTATTATTTGATGGATAGGAGGTCTCATCACAAACCGACCTATTATGACCATGGACATGTAGCAGTATGACATTACCATCTATCTGGTCACCAAACCATGGTAGTGGCTCTTGGTGGCATAACCAAGAGAAAGAGGGTGTCATTACAAGCCAGCCTTCTCATTTTCGTGAATTGATTTGTAGATGACACTGTCACCTCTGGTCACCAAGCCAGGGCAGTGGCCCTCGACTATTCCCTTGTAGCACAAGAGAAAAATATCAAAAGAAAGAAAGATAAGGAAAAATGGAAATGAATGGGATAGGAAATAATTACATTCATGATAAGGTGCAACTCGCCCTCCACAAAGACACCCACATGTAAGACTACATTTCCCGATTATCACATGCATCCCATGCCTAAATATTTACTCCATGCCACCTCATACACTTGCATAATTTGGACCAAAATACACCTGAGAAACACCACAAACTTAAGGGGGATTAACCCAATAGGACACACTGACACCCTCTCCAAACCTAAACTTGCCAAATTGAATAACATCTTTGAGAATTTGTTTGGGGTTAAGGGGGGTTTGATGCACATGTTCATGTGATTTAATTATTGGATGTGATTTACATGCTATGATACTTGTGAATTATGAACCCCTAGAGGGTGTACTTGTTGCCTCTAAAGGAATTTTCCTGGTGGATAGATATTCATGGGGAAATGACCAGTTCAGACCTTCACGAGGGCGTGAAGCCCATGGATGGATGTTGAAGCCCCAAGCCTGGGGCATGACAGGGGTGATTGATTTGCACGTTGAAGAATGAATTTGTTGCCTTGGAGGCACTCTAGAAGACACTAGACAAACGAGCCATACCTTCACTCACCTAGACAATGGCCTTGGGAGGATTAGAGACCATCCACCTAGCCCATGACATCATCATGAAGGGGCTAGGGCTTTCTGCAGTGGTGTTTTGGTGAAGGAGGACATTTTGCACAACGTTTGGTAGTTGATGGTGTGACCAGGCACTGGGAGGCCCAACATTCCACCAATTGAGGATGAACATGCATCTTGAAGGCTCAACGTCACCCTAAGAAGGGCATGATGTCACCCTTTTAGGGTTTTATCCTACAATTTTATGTAAATTTAAATTTTGTAATAATTTTTCAGGGTGGGCCCTGATTTTTTCACTTAAGTAATTAAAGGCCAAATTTTGGTATAAATAAACATAAAGAACATTCATTTTTCATCATAACTCTCCCCTCACAAGAGGGAGGACTAAAAATTTCTCCTTATTGGCATACTTTGGCTGAAATTTGTGTTATTTTGGAGTTTATGGTGTCTTTTGCTCATGTGCAAGGATTAGAGGAGCTTGCTTATGATGTTTCTTGGCTATTTTGGTTGTTATCTCTACAAACTAGGGTTTTTCATGTTGAATTAATCTTGGTGATGTAAGTAAATCCTGCAATTTGTGCATTAAATTTTTGTGGTCAATTTTACTTATTCATATTAAAGATTATGAAATTGCTTGCTAAGAAACCCTAGGAGAAGGAACATAATGTATTTCTTCCTTCTTGATCTTGCCACTTATTGTTAAGAACCTTTTGTCTAGATTAAGCTTCTAGAGCCCTAAAGTGCTAGTACTTTAGAGGCCCGTTGCATAAAATTTATTTCAATAGTCTAAGGAAGGAGAAATTCACTAGAGCCTAGAAGAGCCTATTCTCTAGATGAATTTATGCTCGAGGCATTGGATCCTTGAAAACTTAAGGTGCTATTCTTCAAGGTTTCACCTCATTTATCTTTAGACGAGTATAATCATTAAATTGTCCAAGTTATTTGCTGCTATCAAAGACTCCATATCCCAAAAGGCACTTGTCTACTTGCTCTTGTGAAGGATTGTGACCAAACAACTCTCATACTCTCTTATTTGAAGCTTCCACTAACTAATACTAACCCTACCTTATCTAAACTAACTAATTGTGTTGCTGCTGTTACAAAACATTTTCTACAACCATACTAATCTTTTAATTTGCTGCATACACTCAACTAACATTGACATAACATACTTAGAATTTTCTTGTGATAATTATCACATAATCTACTTGATAAATCCTAAGTTTCCATGATATTTTCTT
The DNA here is from genome assembly GCA_010110895.2 of Picea sitchensis. Classification (NCBI taxonomy): domain Eukaryota; kingdom Viridiplantae; phylum Streptophyta; class Pinopsida; order Pinales; family Pinaceae; genus Picea; species Picea sitchensis. The sequence goes on along the minus strand of SNQJ01S0009227.1, from coordinate 69,246 downwards.
GTGATTCTGAGCACTAATTCTTGTTGTTGTTATAAATGTTTTCTACAACCATCCAAAATAAGTGAATTTTATGCATAATTAATATTATTTTCTAGCTAATCACTTTAGAATTTGTCTACGACAAGTTACTATCATTTTATGCACTAAATGACACATTTTTACTGTCTTTTAAAGCACTTTCTGAAGAGTATCTTTGTAGTAGTTACATATTTCTCATTGTTGTTGTAAATTTATTAACTTATGCACCTTTATCAACTGACATTTACATCATTGGTTTATTGTCTTATTAAATCACTAATATCATTTTTGTACTTGAGACTCCCACATGTTCGCTTGTTGTCTTGTTCTGGGCAGGTACACTTCATCCATTACATTTGCTTCATCTCTTAAGACATAAACCCAACAATACCATTTGATTTGAGTGACCAGTGAGAGGGGGGTATCTTCATATAGTTACTTCATTTCACCAGCCCTTTAGGTCACCAGGGACATCTCCCTTGGCGTAGTTTCTTCCACTCCTAAACAGAAAGGGTTTTCCTATTAAGGTGACAGTGATAGGTCACCCCCTTGTTATGCCAATCTTGTCTATCTTGCCTTGGGCTTTGGGAAAGTACAAATTGCACGATAACAATGCCCTTGAAATTTATGAAGAAACTTGGCTTGGAAATTTCACGACAATATAGAAACGTGTGTGGTGTTTATTATCGACTTATAATTATTTGTAGCCTCATCAAAGACCTTAAATTTAGCCAGGCATCTTTTCCCGATGTCTCCCTTCTTATGGATGTTGTAGTAATTGATATATTTGATGTTTGGGAAATTTCGTTATATAGAATATGGGCTAAACCCCTCAGAGGTAGCCTTCAAATGTACCTATCATACACTAATATCCCTCACCATGAGGGAGGGTTTCTCGCCCTTTATAGAGAGCTTTTTGTGTGATACAAAGTTGAAACCCCCCAAAGTCCCATGGATGAGATAATGTATATGGATGAAATATAGGAATTTTTTATGCTATTGATACCACACTTCGGATAGAGCAACGTGAGAACACTAGTGGCATATGGATTTTGGAGTTTGATGGTGAGCACTCTAACTCTAGATCTAGAGCTAGAATTGTCCTCATAGCGGACTCTAAAGAGGCTACCTTTTTCTCATATAGGCTTGAGTATGATTGTACAAACAACATTGATGAATACAAATCCTTACTCATAGGAATCAAATTGGGCCTTAATAGGAATATCAAATTCTTGAAGGTCACATGGGATTATGATATGGTTGTCTCTCAAGTAAAATTGATTTTTTTTGCAAAAAATGAAAGGTTGAGAAAATATAGCGACTCAGTGTAGGACACTATAGAACTCTATAATGTTTTTTCAATAAATGTCATCCTCGGAGAGAAGAACTATGTAGTTGATTCTTTAGTTGTCTTTGTCTCCACCCTTCAACCTTGTGGGGAGGTCCTTCAGGAATTATGAAAAATGGAAGTTGTCTTTAGGCCATCTATCCCTGATAACCTAGAACATTGGAAAGTTTTTGATGATGTTGCCCAAATACTTAGATTCCTGCAGAGTCACAAGGATTTCTATGAATCCCAGATAATTGTTTTGCCTGACTCCATGAACTTAGAAGTTATAAAATTGCCTAATGACACTCTCCCAAAGGGTTGTGTCCCCTTAGAAATAATGTTGTACAAACATGACATGTATAAGGGGAAACTTGTAGTAGACCAATTTGACAAAGCCTTTGAGTTCAATCTAGACTCGAAGAATGAGCCAAGAATGGTAAATATAGGAAAGGGAACTACCAAGGTTGAGAGAGATGGTATACTAGATATTATTTGAGAATTTAAGGACATATTTGCTTAGACTTATGATGATATGAATGCCTATAGAGGTGATGTTGTTCAAAACACCATCCCTCTTACAAGAGGATCCAAACAATTCATACATAAGCCGAGGCACATTAACCCCAAGCTATCCCCTCAAATTCAAAAGGAGCTTCAAAATATAGTTGACGTTGGGATCATAGCCCCCATTAGGTATTTTTCTTGGATGTCTAACTTGGTGGTTATCCAAAAGAAGAATTGAGACATTAGAATGTGTTTCAACTTTAGGAATCCCAACCAATTTTCACTTAAGGACAACTATCCTCTCCTTAACATGGAACATCTATTACAAAGAGACACTAGCGTTAGAATGATGTCAATGTTGGATGGTTTTTAAGGATACAACCAAGTCTTATTTAGGGAGGAGGATCGAATTAAGCCTACATTCACCACCCCTTGGGGAACCTTCACGTACTTGAGAATTCCCTTTGGCATTATGAATGCTGGGCCTAATTTCCAAGGAGCTATGTATTTTGACTTTTGTGATATGATATGAAAAATCATAGAGATAGACCAATATGATTTGATAGTTGTTTCTAAGGAAATAAATGCACATATTTCACACCTTAGGACGATATTTGAGTGTTGTAGGAAATATGACATCTCCCTTAACCCCAAGAAATAGATCTTCAGTATTTAAAAAGGAAAGTTATTACAACATATGGTTTCAGAAGAAGAAATATCCATCAATCCCGAAAGAATCGAATCTATTAAGAACATCCATCCACCTACTAACAAGAAATCCTTGCAATCATTCTTTGTCAAGATCAACTTTAAAAGAATATTTATCCCAAACTTTGTCGAGAAGGTTAAACCAATTAATTCTTTTCTAAGAAATAATGTCACCTTCAAATGGGATAATGATAACCCATGCCCTTGTCAAGTCCCTTGATCACTTTAGGAGCTATGTTGGTTATAATAAAATCAAGCTATATGTACCATACCCCTCTGTCCAAGACATCCTCTCCCAATAAGATTGTCTTGGAACTAGGGGGAAGTGGGTGTCGAAGATCTGGGCTTCGAGAGTTCTCAAATCGCGTGACCCCACTTTCCTTCGAAGTGGTTATCTTATGAAATGGAAGATATGCTAGCACCTGTCCTCAGGTGAAGGATGAATCAAATGAACTCTGACTCTCTGGCCTTCGAGAGTTCTTGTTCGACACACTCCATTTTCTCCCATAGTGACTTTTCTCTGAAATGTCAGATCTTTTGCCACACGTCCCTTTCCAATGATGACTAGGATGACTTTGAAACTTTTGCCTTCTAAAATCCTTGTGCCTTCACACTTCGATTCTCCCAGAGTGACTTCTCTTCGGAGTGCAGGATATCATGGCACTTGTCCCTTTGGCTTGAAAAACTTAGATCTTCTTCGGTTCCCAACTCTTTGGGAGTTTTGCGATGAAAACTCCTCTTTTCTCCCAGATTAGGTCAGCATTGGGCTGACCACAGCCTCAATCTGATGGTCTGAGGGTATCTACGTGACCCCAAATATCTATGGCTCATAAATTCTGTTCAAAGGTCCCTTAGGTCCTAGTGTGTGCCACTTCAAGAGGGATACCTGGCAACGTAGTCACTTGACACATGGGCCCCCACATGATCTTGACATAATGCATGTGTCCCCATGATCGAATGGTTGTGAGGGATCCTGAAGGATCCTTAGATCCATGGTCCACATTAACTTCAGGACTTCGGGGGTTTTTGTGTTACCAAACCTCTATCCTTCCAAAGTGGTCAACTTCGGGCTGACTATATTGTAGATCTGACGGTCGGGATAGTTCCCGGGAATCCTCAGATCTACGACCCATATTAAGTTTGGGAATTTGAGACTTTATGGGATTCACCTTCTGTGTGGCGAATATGCTCAATTCGCCAGACCCGCAAAGTCCAAAAGGCTCTAAGGGTTAACGCCCGAGTTTCTTCTCCAGATCTGACGATCGTGAAGAAATTTGGCTCCTCTTGAACTAATCTCATCCATTCATCTTCCAAATGAAAGGATCTCTTCTTTCAAGGCTTGAATCTCACTATCCTTTCTGAGCTTTATCAACTCCTTAAGTACTTAGGTATTTTGCACTATTTCTCCTGAACTTAACACTTAGAGAAATATTTCGCGCACCCCTTGTGCTTATTTATCAACTCTAGAACTTAAGGGGGTTCTCGGTCTCTGCTCACCTCAAAGAGACTCTGTGCATACATGCACTACCTCTCCTGAGCTTAACAGACTCCTTCCTTTAGAATGACTAGGAGTGTCGTCATGCACACATGAGGCTATGCCCAAGGTCAACAAATTCACAATTCAATTATTTTCAATTGAGCCACCACGGGGCTCATGCATTTATGTGTACAAGACATAGAATTCCTTATTTTATTAAATACACAATTAGGAATAATTAAAGGGATATAATATAACCATTGAGAAAACATGCACATCCCTACAAAATTCATAGGATATTCAACTTTAATTCACAATTACCGCTTAAATACACAAGATATGAGAATACTTATCTATTACATGTTGTAGCCAACTAAGTGACTGTGAGTGTTTTTCTTTCCACCCAACCATAGGCTCAGAGGCATTCATTCTTAGCACTCTTGCCACCCCCGTGCCAAGCCATGATATCACCAGGGAATTTATGCCAATTCTCAACGATCCTTTATCTTTCACATCTTCTGCGAGGTTTATCAGGTGCTTCCTCAGCATCAAGCTCACGACCTTCTGCTCAAGTTCCTTTCTCTACATACTCTCAGATATTTCTCACTCTGTCACAGGCTCGATGAGGTTTATCAGATTCTTCCTCAACATCAAGCTCGTGGCCTTCAACGTGTTCTCTGCTGGCGAGTTCCTCGCATTCTCCACTCTTCTTTTTATTCTCGGGTGTGCCTTGCATGCACATACCTCCTATCATGTTCCTTTTATCAAAATTAAACCCAGGTCATTCTGGGTCTACAAAACCTTGTGGTACTTTGGGTTGACCTTCTGCAGCTAGACCATGCTTCCATTCATGGGGTAGTTGATGGTTCAACCACCATTCCTTTTCTTATCAACTGATCTCTTATAGTTTTCACATTCTTTCCTCTAGTGATATCATGGATAGTACTTTCAAGGATTCACCCCCACAGTCAGTTATTGACAATTCAAATAATAATACATTTAAATTGTCCCCATGCCACATCATGGTAATCCGAATTAATGATTAATTACAAGTTGGGGGAAACATGGGTGTTACAACAAACGACTCTCAAAAGTCAGCCCAAACTTGAGTTCTATCCTTTCCATGTTTCTCTCCAATCCCAAGCAGTGATTATATAGCTTGAAACCTGTTGACAAGCGTAATTGACACACCATCAACTGGAACGTCAAATCTGGACTGGGGTTGTCTAAATAACCCAAGTCGTTTGGGATGAAATGACTTGATGGGTTTAATAATGGCTCTGTTAGCCAACTAAAGTCCTAAAAATAAAAAAAGAAAGGAAACTAATCTAAAAAGATACAATACTAAGGATATAAATTTAATAATTACAAACATCACAAAAGGAAGATGACTATGCGCATATGATTATAAACAATGTATATACAATTTTGCAAGATTTGCTAGATATCTTGTGAAATAGATGTTTTTGAAAATGTTTATGAATTAGATAAAGAAATCACATATATTTTATGTTTTCTGTTTAATATTTAAAACCTAAAGGACTAAAAAATATTAATCAAACAGAATTGAAACAAGAACAGATAGACAGTCAAAACTAATTTAAACTATTCCTATTTCATTGATAAATAGTCTAGCTAAAAAAATTGTGAATAAACTAACCTATAATTGATCAATTAAAATGAGTTTATGTCTCTGTGCAATTCAAGCACCTAGTTGTCCTTCCTGTGAGGGAAACCTGTAATTTGATGGTTCTAACACTCCCAGAACAAACTCAAAGATGTTTTGGAACAAGAATATAACAATAAATTGGTAAATATATAGATCTGGTGATCTTATAATGATGAACACTTATAATCAAAGAAACTTAATACAAAACATTCATGTAATACATCATCCAATATCCATCATAAATCCATTTAAATGAAATATTGATCACATATATATTATAGGATAACAAATTACAGACAGAATTAAAGTGATGAATAATATGAAATATCATACGATGATAAGGCTAAAGTTGTATAAACGTATTAACATTCCATAAGATAAAGGCAAAACATAATGGGTAAGTGCCACACTGGTCTAAAGCCAAGGAGTGAAAAACTACTCCATATTAGTCTTGAAGGTCATATGTCCATAATGTGTCCAAACAAAAATGTCTTCACTATTAAGAGTGAACAGTATTTAAACTAGTTCAAGATTCAAATGCTCTTATCATACAAGATAGAGTTGAATCCACAAAAATTAGATAATATTACAAAAATAGTGAAAATAGTAACCACTCATGCATGAGTTGGTTTGTCAAAAATAAACCAAAGTTTTATAAACATAAAAAGGTAGAAACTATTGAATATTTGAGCATATAATTCAAAGTGTTTGCTCCATGCAATCAACATCATAATCATCCATTTCCTGTAGATAGCAAAACCGATTTAATATTCAGATAACAATACTAATTATTATTCAAAATAGATTGGCTACATAATCATAGATTCTGTAGCTAGTCTTATTATTAGAAAAAGAAATCAAATTAAATCTCCATATTTTAATTATTCATAACATACTCAAATAAAATCAAAACAAAATCGTTTTACCATTAGAAATTAGCAAAAAAAGGATCTAACAGTTTGAAATTTATAATGGCTTTGAAACTGGTTGTATTTTTTATTATAATATTCCTGGTCTTCTTGAATCTTTTGTTTTCCCTCTTTGTGTGTGCCTTCAAGTCAAGTTTCTCTCATTCCAATAGAGCATTTCGAGTAGCCAAGCATTTTACCTGAGCCTGTAAGAGCGAAATATCTCTATAATAAAGCTCTATCCAATCTAGGCAGTTGTCACAGTGCACTGGGGTAATGACAGACCGACATGGAATATTGTCAACAATGGGTACTTCATTTTTACCCGTGGCTTGTTCCAGGTCGTGACTAATACCTGCAAAACCTTCTTTTCCCTTGAGACACGGGAGTAGCTTAGTCACAGAGTCATATTTTTCAATCGGGGTAACAACCTCTTTCCTGGGACATTGATTTTTTGGGTCCTCATGAGCCAAGAAATCATTTATCTCTCAGTCTGAACATTGATTGTCGACCTCGATCGTAACGATCGAGATCAAATGATTACTCTTTCGATTTCTTGATTTTCTAGAAATTAAACGACCAGCCTTCTTATTCTTAAAATTTAAATCCAAGCTCTGTTGTTTCTTTCCCTTACGAAAATTCTTCCCAACAGGTTCATCATTATTGTTCAAATTAGATTCGTTTATAGGCACAGGGTGATCTTTCTCTTTTAATTTGGTAATTACCTATTCCAAAGATCTTCTAGGTGAAAACCTACATGATAATTCTTTATCCAAAGAGGGGTTTCATTAACAATAGAAGTTGGATCATTGAATGCAGAGCCATCAAGTGAATTGAAGACTTGACTTTCAGTCACTAGTCTGTCCAAATTTGGGTTTGCAATCAAATGATGGCTGATTGTATCATCGACTTGGGTGAAGCCATTTCGACTGAGGAAACCCTCTCAACTATCACTGATTTGCAATAGGTGAGAAACAAACAGTATCTTAACGAGCCTGTGATGAAACAAACTCGACAAATAATTTATACTTTGTCACTTATAACGCTTAGACATTTTGTAAAGACTCATTTGCAGGTAAAATGACATATTCAATTCAAACCCTATGAAAATCATAAGCAACCGAATGTGATATAGAAAAACCAACCCATACCATCCTTCACAAGTGACAAACTGTTTCAAAATTAAAATGATATTATGGCATCTAGGTTTTAGAAAAGCAATGGGAATACCTTTTGTACAACAAGTGGATTTGTGAGAATCCATGAATAAACTCCATGGGACATCCTCTATTTTAGCGTTCTTAAACCACCTTTCGTCTATTAATGGGAGTATTGTCGCCCTGCTTATAAAATCCTCTGTTATTTCCAACTGTACATCCCCGAACTTGGCCCTAAATTCGTCAAAAGTCTGTGCAAAGGCTTTTGCATTCGAACTTCTTGAGGAACACATCCCACCCATGAGCCTTCAGGTCGTCTATAGCGTCATCATGGGACAAGAGAGCTTGGCACCCATTCAACTCGATACGAACTATAGGTTCCATTGCCATTGTGAAAAGGATACAACATATATCACAAGGGATAGGTTTAGGTTTCCAACGGATGAACAACAAAGAGAGGTCTAAGAAGAATGTAATGGCACGAAAAATGCAAATTTTAGGGACTATCATAACTTGGACAAAAGAGTTAGGGAAAATGAAAACCAGATGGCTCATAAAACTACAAACCATTTCTCACGATGAGTGCCAAACCCTCCGGAGTACAAAACCCCATACGCATAATGAATGTTCTCATTAATATTCAGGCCATCAAGGTGAATTGAAAACGTAGGTACAACACTCATGTACCAATTTACATGAATGTTGATATGACTGTTGAGTTTATGAAAACCATATCAAATGTTAAGCCAACGTTTTAATACATTCGATCATTTCACTAATTAATTCAACGATTAACTATAAAACCAATGAAGTCACGATACCCATAATACTACAAATATTTTGATAGTGGATTAATCAATAAATTCATAAGACTTGATTTTTAACCATATATGGGTGCCTTCAAAGCAACATTTCTAAGGTAAAAGATATGAAACTAAGCCCAAGTCTTATATTTAAATTCATGCTTACAGTCATGAATTTAAAACAAAACAAATGAGAATGCAAATGAATAAACTCAATAAGATAATCTTAATCCAATCATTGCCTCAAAACTTAGAAACATAAATATTTACAAATTGAAGGTGATGGCAGCTACAGAAAGATATAATCTCTTTGTGGGAACTTTGATTGTGATAAGAATCAAAAATAATTGGTGGCTGCCAACAAAACCTAATAAAAGGGGACTTGCAAATATGATAAGAGGACAAATAAAAGGGTAGATAAAGGGGTTCAGAAAAATGTAGTGCTTAGAAAGTGGTAACTCAAGAGAAACCACATCCTCCACAAAGGTGCTCATAGAAATGGATTCAATGACACCATAATCCATGAAGTAATCCCAACACGTACCACTATCACACTTACTCTTGAAGGGTTCTTTCCCTTCACTGTTTCCCTCGGAACATATCCCTCTACATGGATCTTTTCTTTCACAGTTTTTTTGGCACACCTAATAGGGTTTGATGAAGGCCCTCCCATATTCAAACTTGCCAACTTACATAAAGTCTCGATTTGGTGTGATATTTGAGGAGGATACTAAAGTGAATTGTTCAGGTGGATTTTATATTAAGTAACAACTTACTTTACATGATTTAAGGACTATTATATCTTATGAATATTGGTTTAGTTGATTTCATATTTTATTTTGATTGGGATGCCCCTGACATGGTTCTTTGAAGGACTCCCTAGGTTTTCACCCAAGAAATTGTGCCTTTACTGTAGGATATGACAAATGTGATGCAAATCAGTAAGTCACCTGATGACTTGACACATTCAGACATGGAATCTCACACCTTCAAGACCTTGGACGATGGATAGATAGGCTTGATTTTTGACAGATTTGGTCATGGTGGCATAGATATGGGCATAAAATCCGACACCCTCGACTACACACCCTAGAGGCTATCTTGCACTGGATGGAGGACGTTGCATAGGAAGATGATTGGAGGACACCCAAATATGATGCACAAAATTCTCCTCTTCGGATGCCACCCCCTTGCACCTTGGACGTTGGACATTTAGATGATGATGTCATGCTAAGGTTTGATAGAGATGATGTGGTTTACTTCCAATTGGATCCCATGGATGAATTTGAGATGGGATGTAGCATTCTTCCACCACATTTTCACTTCAGGCAATGACATGTGGCCTTGGAGAGGCCCTCCTATCCCATTAGGGGCTTGATGTCACCACACGTGTGGCCATTTATCTATTATTTTTTCATTTTTGACATTTGTAAATGTAAATTTGAGGGGTCCACCCCACTAAGAGACATGTTTTTTCACATTTTGTGACTTTTGGAGTGGTAGGGTTTCCTTATAAATAAGACTAGAGCTCCTCTCATTTTTCATCACCACTTCCTCATTCATTTGTAATGGGGAAACTTTAGAAAAGTTTGTTATTTTCTCTCTCTTGTCTCTTGGATCTCATGCACTATCTTTGGAGGAGTATTTTTGTCAATGTTATTTTCTTTCTTGGATGATGTATTGCTGCAACTAGGGTTTTGTCTAGCCTAACAACTTGGAGAAGTAAGTAATTGCTAAAATTTCATGTCATTGCTAATCTTTTTAAAGCTCTGATTATGATCTTGTTGCATGTTACTTTGTCTTGGTGAAACCATAGGAAGGAGACATAAGTGTTTCTCTCCTTCATATGTTGTTGTTGTCCAAGTTTTGCGAAATCATTCTTTGATAGGCTTGAGAACCTAAGGCCCAAAAGTGTTTTCACCTTAGGGTTTTCATCCTAGTATTTGATTATTCATCTAGTTGATTTATAAGAGAGAAAATGACACCTAGGGTCCAAAAGTCTTTACACCCTAGGGATCATTTTCTATAAGGTTTAGTGCTAAGGCCCAAGAGGGTTTGCACCTTAGGGTTTAGACCTCATTCTTCTTGTTGGTCTAGTTCAATCTTCAAGGTATTGCATGCTTGAATTCATAAGCCCTAAAAGACAATTGCATTAGTCTAAAGTTATTCTTGTGGTGAAAATTTCATTTAGAATTAGTATTACATCTCCCTCAACAATCCTACTAACTTCCCTCACCCTAATTTTAACAAACAAATGTTATTTATTGTTGTTGTTACAAAAATTTTCTACAACCACTAATTTATACTTTAAATTGTTGCATACACGATTGGAAAAATGGCTTAGCATACTCAGGATTTACATCTAGCAATTGGATAATATTGTACATGTTGAAGGCTTGTTTTTCATGCTAAATTGCTACATTTCCGAGTACTATTCTTATTGTTGTTTCAAAATATTAATTGATGTTGTACATTTGTTTTACTATTGTAATTTCCAAAAACCATTGAGTTTATTGATCATCTATTGTCTAAGAGATTTTTTTCAGCATAATAACTTGGTAATTGTCTATATTGTAATTCAAAGTGTTTATTGTCTAGTGCAGGTGAAATAATTACCCTGTTACCTGTATTTCCTCTCTTAGACCTTGACCTAACCTCCAGGTGACCCATATATGGGTTTGTAAGCTCGACTAATCTTGCTATTTGATCCCTTGAGGTCACCAGGGAATCCTCCCTTGTGGTGGTCCTTATTCCATCACTAAAACGAGGGAAGCCTCTACTTATGCGACAATGGTAGATAATTCCAATTGTTACACAAGATTGGGATATTGTGGAGGGATTTTCACAAGTACAAATCATGTGATAACGGGCTTCAAGAAGTTTTAATTATGGGGGTGTGCAAGAGTAATTTAACCTCTTGAATCTCCAAAGTTTTGTGCTAATGCAAGGGTCTTGGAACAATAAGCCTTGCTAGTTCATCACACCTCTGCAGTTGACAAAGTGGTTAGTTGGGTGATCAATTGAGGAATCGACTAAGAAAATGATTAACATTTGAACTACATTGGAACTACAAAATGTTTATATAAGTCACTAGACAATATGTAATCTTGTAGATTTTTTTTGTGTTGGTTGAGGAACTCGAGTTTTCATCCAATCACTCTCAACTTTAAATGTATTAACAATTTTGTTTCTTTTTTGCTTATGTATTTGAAGTCTTTTCTGCTTGAGATGTGATGAGGTATTTTGGAAATATATTATTTTCTTTAGATCTAAAGCAAATGAGGTCTTTATCTCTATCTAATTGAATCTTTATATTGTTGAATTCCAAAATGTAGGTGGCAACGCATAAACTTTGCGACTCTTAAGTGAAGCATTGTTTCATTTTTTAAAGAGAAATTCAGAGCTAAATAACTGCAAGATATGGGCCTTGAACAATGTTTTGATGATATGTTTTTGTATTTTGCCAATTTTTTTAGAGAACCTGGTGCATGTCACATGTTTGAGGTTCCTTGTTGGATTTGGTTTTCAATTCTCTTACCTTGGTTTTACACCATGCTTTGTTGGTACTTGCGGGTAGGGATTCACACTAACAAGAGTGCAACAAATTATGGTGTATAAAATATCAAAGAACCAAATAATGATTCTCGATTCACACAAGTTCTTGGTTGCAAGTAGCAAGAGTGGCCATAGGTATTATTATTTCTTCTTAATCATCAAACATTTTTCACTTATCGATTCAATTATATTTCAACATATTTCTAGGGTTATCTTTTCCATATTTGATTAAATAATACAAAAAGTGACATTTTATGTGTGTGAGATTTGCAGGGTACAATTTACCAAGTACATTTAGAAGGGAAGTCATGTTTGTATCAATGTAGTAATAGCATTATGATGTATACAACTACTATTGTCAGCTTTACCATGAGTGAACTTGACACTTCTTTGAGAAAACTAAATCTGAGTCCTTATTTGAAAAAAAAATTGCATAGTAGAATATAAATTATCCCCAAAGTTTACCTCTTTTAGTGATTTGAGTTTGTATATAAAACATGGAGGGTTTTATTGATTTTCTCTTTTTTTCCAAATTATATTAGGCTTTTTCTAAATAAGAAATCTTTGTGGATATTTTTGTGATACATTTTGTCATCTTCACCTATTTGTTCATTTTATCTTTCAATTGATTTGTAAGGTGTTATTCCTCACCTTCGATCAAATAATACGGGAATGACATTTTATGTGTGTGAGTTGTAGGGTGCAATTTTTTTAGTACATTAGAAATAATATTCATTTGTATTATTTTCGTAATGGAATTCTATTGTCTATAGCTGGTATCACCAAATTTAGCAAATGAGAACTTGTCAGTACTTTGATAAAACTAAATCTATGAGCCCTTATGTGAGAAAGAAATTAATACAATATAAAATTTTCACCAAAATTACAACTTCTAGTTATTTGTGTTTGTCTAGAAAGAAAAAAGTATTTTATTGATTTTATATAATTTTCTTAAATTCTATTGGGTTTTTCCATAATAAGAAATCTTTGTGGGTATTTATCACAACCTTTTGTTTAACTATAATTGGTAGATGGTTTAAATGGATGTTCTTTTTGTTTTATATTTGAGCTGCCCATTATCCATAGATATGGAGAGCACTAGTTTTGTCTATCTCTAAAGCAATTGAATTGGAATATATTCGAGATGTATGTTATCCCCAATTCCTAGGGATAACTAAGGAGATAATATCTCGAGACCCTCAGGTTGCAGACATGGAGTACTGAGAGACAACATGACCAATAATGTCCACTTGCTTAGATAGAGACTTGCTTCACCACCACAAATCTTAGGCTCATCATGAGGGTATCCACCACATCAAGCTTGCTTCCGGAGGACATTAGGTCTTGCTCCATGAGGTACAAGCCAAGTATTATGGTGAGTGTCATTTCAATATTTGAGGCATTTGAGTTTGTTGCATTTAAAACTGCTTTTGATTATGTAGCATCTTCTTGGAAATTATGCCCTTTGCCCTCTTTCACCTTGGTGGTTGACATTGTTCCCTAGTAAGTGGTCACCTTTAGGAATAGGCTTGCTACTAGGGTTTCCCTTTGGCGATTCATCGTGCCATTCCCAACCATACTTACCACTTTCCATACTTCATTCCCTCATCTCCTTACCTTTTGGGATTTTCGGATGTATTGACCTAAGAAGGGATTGTCCCTCATTTCATGGGAAGAAGGGGATGAAGGCCCAGATAGAAGGTAGTTGGAAAAATATAAAAGACTAATTATGACCCTTCCAGATGCTCGCCCAAAGAGGTCTTGAGAACAATGAAATGCTTCTCCTAAAAAAACAAAGACCTGGAAAAGAAAAATTTACATTATATAGATATCCCACTTGTTGAGGTGTGTACACTCATGCAGTGTCCCTTTCTTTCCATGCATATGGCACTCTGTGTACCTCTTGATTCAAGTGACTCTATGGTACTACCCCCCCCAACTAATATATTCACCAATAGGGAGTACCCAAGGTTTGGATTTTTAATTAACAAATGGCAAAAAATGGGCTTGGAAAAAGGATGCATTGAAAATGAAGGTGCAACACATCCTCTACAAAGGAACCCATAAACAAGACATTATGATCCCTTTTATGTCATGAACCCAATGCCCAAAAGTATTTCCCCCATCCATATCATCTTCTCCACATGTCTTAGAGAGGGGTTTCACCCAGGAAACACTCCTTGACTTAGGGGACGATTCACCCAATAGGTCGCCTTATCAACCCTCCCATACCTAAACTTGGCAGATTGCTTAGGGTCTTTGAGAAATTGTTTAGTTTGATGAGGTGGTTTTTGATGCACATCCTTAGGTGGGTCTTTTATTGACTTGATTTACTTATCATGATGCATTTGAATTGAGATCCTTGGAGGGCGTATTCATTGTCTTTGTAGGACCTTGCTTGGTGGACATATTTGGAAGAACAAGCCTAGCTTGGCCTTCATTGGGGATTGAATCCCACATGTTGGATACCATATCCCACACACCAAATAATGATGGTAGAATTTGGGGGGCACAGATACACCTTGGAGGACCTCACCCATGCCCCTACTAGCCCAACGTTTTTCCTTTGGAGGCCAAAATGTCACTTTTGGAAGGCTTGACATCTTATGGGGCTAGGGTTTGGAGTGGTGGTTTTGATTTACTTGAAACTTGGCACGTTTTGATGAAAGAAGGCATGTCTTGAAGGAGAAAACCATAGCGCATGAGAGGGAGGCCCTAGAAGGCCCAACAAATTCCATCCTCAACTCCAATGACTTGCAAAAGTGCCAAAACGTCACCCTTTAGAGGGATGACGTCATATTAGGGTTTCTTATGTGCATTTTTTAAAATTTAATTTGAATTTATCTTGTAAAGGGGAAAAGTAAGGGTTTTTGACCCCTTACTTTGTGGTTTACCCTAAAGTTAAGTGGACAAACACTTTTTAGAGGATTTGTATAAATAAGGATCATTTCTATTTCATTTTTATCATACCTCTCCCATTGTGAGAGGCCTACTTGGCTCAAATTTGCACCCCTCTTGGGAAAATTCACTATTTTTATCTCTTCTAATATGGTTTATATCTTGTCTACATGAAGTGAAGTGATGTGCTACTCTTGGAGGTTCTTTCTCTTGCTTTGGTGATGAAAATTGCTTGGTAACTAGGGTTTGTTGTGGCATTTCTTGGAATTGGTAAGGAAAATTTACACTTTGTTAGGTTTCTTTCTTGTTCCATGGTTTTTATTGGCTAGATTATTGGAGGAGTATAAGGGCATACACCCTCCACCAAGTTTTTGTCATTATTGTTTGTTGAAAAGATTATTGCAAAGGTTGCTAGGAGGAGTAAAAGGGTTTACACCCTTCTAGACTTTATCTTGTTAGGGTTGCTATCTAAAGGAAGTAAAAGGGCTTACACCCGTTGAGATCTAGTAGGCCTAACCTAATACAAGAAGACTCCATAACCCTTTTGACAAGGCACTAATCATTTATTACTCTGGAGAAACAAAATTACTTGCATTGGTAAACATGATTTTGGGAGATATTGATCTTGTTCAAGTTGGAATTTTTTCTTGATGCTTTAAGCTTTCTAAAGCCTCTAGGGCATCTAGATTGGTCAAGTGGATTTTGATCTATAGATAACTAAAAGCTACAACCACTAGGGATACAACAAAACATCTTATATTTTGATCTTAACTTGCATTTTAACCACGGAAATTTGCTAGTAAACCATTATTATCATTCTATTGCTAATTGGTGAACTTTTTGTCAGATTACTTGCTTGTTTTTGTGGTTAGAAATTGTTGCTGTAGAAAATATTTGCTAAAACCACTTGGCTGTTACAAACATACTCTAAAAAATTCATATAACAACCCTCTAAAGCCACTAAATCTTGTGCTAAAGTATTGGGGATTAAACTACAAGTTTTATGCTTCATTTCCCAACAAATATTTGATGATTTAAGTGGTTAAATCTGCAATAATTAGTATTTTCCTTGCTGATATATACTCTTGTTTACTATTGTAATTAGGGAAAACAAGTTTAACTTGCTTGTCCACTTAAGTTTGAGCTTGCAGACTTGTCTCTTCTTGTGTCTCAGGCATGTATAACTATCTTCTGCAAGTACTCAATCATTTGGCAACCATAAACCGTCTCCAAGACTCGTTTCCAAGCCATCCTCCACTTTGTACTTTGACCTATAGGGGTATCATTTCCATAGTCTCTCTTTCCATCTCATTTCCCCCCTAAGGTCACCTAGAATTACCCCCTTGCGTTGGTTTTCTCCTTCACTAAAGCGAGGGGAGGGTTTATCTAAGGTGACAGTGGGTAGACTCTCCCACCATTATCATCATCCCATGGATTGGGTCGGGCTTTTCCCAACCTACAGTTTGTGTGTTAACAATGTCAACTATCTAGAAATTAGCATTTGATTTGTGTATCCCTAAAAAAATTGAATTGTAATATCATTTTGGTGAAACATGTTATAACAATATTCCATCGTCGGTCGTGATCCCTTATAATTTAGTATTGATATTGGTAGGAAGAGTGAAGGGATATGGTGAAAGCCAAATATATGGGAGGTTTCCCATAGTATAACTATTATAACCCTAATTTGCACTAGACATGCTTACCTGGCATCAAGCCATCTCAGATTCCTTCTTTTCCAAAACATTGTTGAACAACTCTTCTTAAAAACACCATTTATAAAGGCCCACGCGCTCTTCTCCATTACTGCACGCGTGTACATGCTAGCTGACCCAAGACAACCCACGTGTACCTACAAAAGCACAAAAAAAGGAAAGTTTCCGACGAAACACACAACTGGGTGAGTTAACTAAACCTTCTGGCCATGCACGATCGACGGTTCGACCAAATACCTAGCTTCTTCTAGCCTATAAAAGAAGGGTTAGGGATCCCAATTGAAGAAGGAGAATCATAGTAAAGAAACTATACCCAATTGCAAATTCCCATTGTCCCAACCCTTTAGCCATCCTTGTGCAAAGAGAGATGCAGAGAAAAGAAGTTCGAAGACAGTTGAAGAGGAGCCCAGGACCAGGTTCGCGGAGCAGTGGCCGACTTTTTCCTTGTAAGTTGATTTGTTAAAGTTGATAATAAAGAAATTCTTTTCCCGTCCCACTATATGAGGTTTTCATAGTTTATTGCATATATATTTGAATCTATAATCCATTAATCTGTAGATCAAATGCATGTAGAGTTTGTTGTTTATATTCTGTGAATGCAAGTCAACCTTGGGAGGAGAGTTGTAGTCAACGAGCGATCAAGCATGCAGAAGGATCAATATCAAATGCACGAAATAAGGTATGCTCACTTGATCGTCTCAGCTACATATTTGCTTAAGAATAATGGGGATTAGGTCCGGGATGACGGTAGAAAGTAGGATTCTTTAGGTATTTTTTGCATGCATAATATAACTCTAAACGCTAGTCCGTAGAGGGATTTCCCACTCACAACAGAATTGGCGACCATATGGGGGAGATCTCTAGGGTTTCTGGGAATATTTTTTGGGTATTTTTAAGAACTGATTTCATTTCTTGTTTTTAAACGTTTCTACAAAAGTTTGAGCTAGTAGAGATTCTAGTCTTCCATACCAGTTATCTCTGTTTCTTTGCTTGACTGTGTTTTTTTTCCAAGACCCAAAGAGGTACATGCAACCTGTGTAAGGTCTTCACACGTGTACCTGCGCCCTACATTCTCATAGCCCACGTGTATACGCTAGCTGAAGAAGTGTCAGTAGTGTGTATGATTACATAATTTTTTTTTAAAAGAGAGGCAGTCATACTCTTCCCTGTCAGAATTAGTCCTTCTCAGGGGTTTTCTGGAACTCTTTCTAGTCTTTTTTGTTTGTAGTCTATAGCTTAGGTTTCACCTCATATTGGTTTGTTCTATGAATTTTTCCTTGAATTTTTTCTTTTTTCTATTAAAGTAAGTGTCTGAGTCTTCAAGAGATATTAGTTCTCAGTATCAGTGGTCTCTGCCTGGACTAGATTGCTTGTATTTTCATTTGTCTCAGAGTTTCAGAGATACACGCGGCCTGTATAAGGCTAGCATGCGTGTACATTCTCTCTGACTTTACACAGCTCGCATGCACACGCTTGTTGTTGAACTGTCAGCGGTGTGCTTGTGGAGGAATTTTTTTTTGAAGGTGAGGCAGTCATCCTTTCATTTAACAAGAGTTATACCTCTCAGGTTTTTGGGGCTCTGTCATAGCAGTTAGTAACTTACGTTTGATCACAACAATAGCTTTCTTTTTCATTTAGAAGTCTTCCTCAAAATTTTCTTTTATAGGGTTTTTAGACAAGTGTGAGAGTCCAATTTTAAGTTGCTTGTATGTGATTTTTAAAGTGACTCTTTGCGATCTATTCTTAGGCCAGAAGTTTTTATTGGTTTTGACTTGTTGATATTTTTCCTTTTTGCTTTGTGAGCATTCAAATAAAAAAAAAAATCTTATATTTCTTTGTTTGGTTAAAAAAGTGTTGTTTTGCATTACTAACCAAGGAAAAGTCTTTACTTTCATAAGTTCTTGGTGGTTTAATTAGATCGTAAGTAGCTCATAGTCGAGTGAAATCATTCTTTGAGTTTTTCATTCAAAGATCTTAGAAAAAAAATTAAGTTTGAAAAGTTGTTTAAAATTTGAGTTAAGTGGAGGTATTTTGTTTCCAGCTTTCTATTTATTTTTTCTTTCGTCTTTCAAACATCACTAGTTTCACTTTAATAACCTTTGACATAAGACAAGCCATAAAATTAACGCTAAATCTAAAATTCATTAGACTTTTTATGTTTGTAGGGTCAACCAACTAGTTTAGGATTAGGGCCTTGAATTAGGTTGGAGAGGAAACTCTTCAAGGCCATTAAAATCAAACATTGGAGTCTG
>SNQJ01S0009226.1:78869-100049 GCA_010110895.2 Picea sitchensis | reverse complement strand
TTCCTACACCAACTCAACCTAACGTTGAACCTGGATTATTGAACCAAACACACATCGCTTTAAACCTCTTCAACACTATCCTTAAAACAACCACTAACCGGGCCGAGCTTGAACAATCATGGGAAGCCATTGAACGTGACATAACTATTCAGTAGCAGTTCGAAGCCAGACAACCTCAACGAAGAAATATCCCTTAGACTCTTTCTCCGAAGGTTGACATTTTCCCTTCTCCTTACCCTAACCACTTTCGGATGCCTTGACACTGTTCTTTTGAGCCTTATGTACAGACTCAGGAACAACATCTTTCTGGCGCCGTTGCCGGGGACGGAATACGAGGTTATTTTCCCTGGGGTACGACAAAGTTCAGATCTATCTCTTGATGGTGAACAAGGGATAGGCAGTCAATTGGCTGTGATCATTCACCTAGCGACTCCTTGGT
This sequence comes from Picea sitchensis, assembly GCA_010110895.2. Classification (NCBI taxonomy): domain Eukaryota; kingdom Viridiplantae; phylum Streptophyta; class Pinopsida; order Pinales; family Pinaceae; genus Picea; species Picea sitchensis. Next base: position 99,610 of record SNQJ01S0009226.1, on the reverse strand, counting down.
TCGTAGACTCTACATGATTTTGTTGGCGAATCCACTGGTCTCAAATTTCGAATTCGTTCGCTGCTCGAATGGCTGGAAGGTTTTCTCCTCTGGACTTTACAAATGTTTATGGCTTTCCAAACATTGTTCCAGATGTTAAAATTTGGGCAGATATCCTTCCTAAATTTGGAGAATATGAAGACGACAATCCTGGTCAACATTTGTTTGAGTTCCACAAGCTCATGGAAGAATTAAATGTACATCATGAAGATGTCCTCATGAAATTGTTTATGTTTTCATTGGGAGGATATGCTAGACTCGGGTATAAATCTTTACCCATTCCAGTATTCCTTCATTAAAATGCTTTCACGCACTTTTTCATCAACATTGTAGGAGGATATATTTTGCTGAAATCCTTTTTGAAGATTGTTGTGATACATGTCCTCTTAAGGAGGAAGAAAAAATAGAAATTTCTCAAGTTGATGAAAACGATCAGTATGAGGAGGAGTTGGCTCATAAGGATATTGGATCTTGTGAAATTACTCAAGAAAAAGAGATTCGGCGTCACATTCAACCTGCAAAGGAGATGGAAAGGAATGATTGTTGTTTCATTCAGGAAATACAGAGACCACCTTCTCCTTTAACTAAGGAAGAGAAGGGTCTGCCCCTGCACAACTCTATTGCAGCCCCTACTCACACAGATTTGCAGCTTTCACACACTCCCAGATATGAGTGTCAAGTTTCTTCCAGCTCTGAAAATGTAAATCTATTTTTAAATGGTGACAGTCATCTATTCCATGGAACTTTACAACAAGTTAGTGAACCTGTTTATGACTGTTTCATGAAAAATATATGGCTGCCATGTTCAATGATCCTGAGCATCATGAATCAGAACATAGAGTAGTCATGGATGTTTTAAAACCTCAGTATGATATGTTTTTCCAAGACCCTTTTGCTGATCTTTTGGATTCATTTAATGGAGGAATATGCTGTGTCATGAGTGTTTGGTCACAATAATTGATGAAAGGTTTGCACATCCATGATCACCAATAGGTCAGATGGGGATTGTCGACTTCCTTTTTCAGCCTGCTCGAAGAAAGTGTAAAATTTTTTCAAGTAAGTAGGCAATTATTGGATTGGCTTCACTGGCATTTTCGTATCATTTGATTCTGGAAATCTCTCAGTAGTTAGAGTAGGTGATGCATATAAATAAGCTTGAATTCAAGCACTAAATTGCAGCGGTAGTTTTCAATATGTTTTCAGTTCAGTTTTGAATTCAGTATGGTTTTGTTATAAGCATTACGACTCCATAGCCCAATGGATAAATAAGAAGTTTTTCGTTCTGCTGAGATGTAAGTAAAGCGACAGAGTTCCAGATTCGATGATTTCGGGAAGCCAAATGGATGAAGRCACTTGGTCTACGGTTCTTGGCACTTTCAGGAAAGCACCATCCCTAGTTGGAGCCAATGTTGAAACAGATATTAAATTCGACTATGTTGCCCAAAGTACATATCGGTTCTCGTTTATTCACATTAACAAGGGGCTGCTAGCATTGGAAATGTCATTAGTGCATTGGGAGCATAGAGGATGCAAAAGAAGTGTCTGGATGAATGGGATACTGACCCTAAGGTCAAATGTGTTGAGTTGAGGGCAACACACCTCGAGTTTTTTCTGCAGGAGGCCTTGTTGTTGGTAGCCTGGAGAGAATATTCCAAAAAGAAGGTCTTCGGGGTTTGTACCGTGGATTTTCACCAAAAATTATAGCATTACTCCCAAATGGGGCGGTGTACTTTACTGTATATGATCAATTGAAAGGATTGTTACAGCAATAGGAAGGAAATGCAGAAGATGTGAGTCAAGAAATATCATTAGGAGCCAATATAATAGCTGCAGCAGGTGCAGGAGCTGCTACTTCCATAGTGACCAATCCTCTTTGGGTTGTAAAGACCAGGCTTTAGACATAAGGAATGAGACCCGAAGTCGTACCATATAAAAGTACTCTTTCTTCTCTAAGTAAAATTGCTCAAGAAGAGGGAATCCAAGGCTTGTATAGTAGACTTGTAGCTGCTCTGGCAGGAGTAAGTCATGTTTCCATCCAATTTCCTGTATATGAGAAGATGAAGTCATACTTGGCAAAGAGGGGGGGACTACCCCAGACAAGCTTGGTCCAGTTGATGTTGATGTTGCCTCCTCAGTGTCTAAAATAATGGCATCAACAATGACTTATCCTCACGAGGTTGTGCGCTCGAGGCTCCAAGAAACAAGGTCATGCAAGGGATTCAGAAGTACGATATACAAGTGTAATTGATTGTGTTAAAAAAGTATTCCGTAGGGAGGGTATTAATGGATTTTATCGTGGTTGTGCAACAAACCTGATGGGGACTACACCAGCTGCTGTAATAACATTTACTAGTTTTGAGATGATTTTGAGGGTTTTACACAATTTATACCCACCTGAACCTGCATTGACTCCATCTGGCCTTCATTCTGATGCTGGACAATCAGAGCAGTCAAGCACTCCTGGAGTGAAGCAAGATGATGATTCTGGTTTTAGATCTCACCAAGAAACACCTAAGATGAATTCATTATCCTTAACTAAAAGGGATCAATTAACTACAAGACACTAATTTCAGCTTCTAATTCTCGTATGATTTTTGGTCCATTGGCCGAGTATCAAAGTGACTTGGCCGGGGTACAAAAATTGTCAGGTATTTTGTATAATACTGGCCGACAACAATTATAATGATCATTAATATTCATATGCACTGGTCTTTGTTGTATCAAATGGTTTCCTATTCAATTGGATTGGAGAAGAGATGGCATCCATTCAATGATCAATATTTCATTCCTGCTATATTATTTGACGTTATTTTTTCCTCAATGTCATTGTAACTATCTGTCGCAGTGCGTTGAAGCCACTACGCCTCAGCTTTATAAACGATATAGAGGTTATGTTCAGATTACAGGTTCATGCAGATTCCTTAATAAACATACGAGGAATTCAAATTCAAATGCCTGAACAATTCTGTTTACCCCACGCCCCCATTCGCGGTGAAGGCGTTCATCTCTTTGTGCTGGAAGTTCCCATAGATTTATCGTCATTTTTTGAATTGTGGGATATGTGGGGAGAATTAGTTTGGCTTCGCTTGCGTAGTTTCGGCTCCATGTACTTCCCTTCCGCCATAAAACTTTCAAGACTAAGAGTTTTGGAACTTCAATGTCAAGGCGACTAAGTGATCGAAATTATCGTGTGGGTTTGGTAAAACTCAAGTGCAAGCGCATCCCTTGTTCGCTATTTATAGCCGACATGATGAATGTGGAATGTAATACCACTATTTTTCAGTTTCTTGTATTCCAGGGGATCTAATATTTCAATCTCAGATCCAAGGGGTAGAAGGCTAGTCCGATGCCAAGCCAAGTCGGAGATGATTTGCGGACACTCCAAGAAGGCCAGCCTGGAAAATTGATTGCGTGCGAGAATCACTGATTGGAACTATCGAGACAGTTCTTTCATGTAACGTTGATGACGATTCGGCCAAACTTTCGGGGGAAACCGTTCAAGGTGGAACCCTATTTTGACAGGGTGGACGCGTTCGTAGTTGTAGGGTGGCCTGGTAGTGAAGGGCAGAGCGTTACGGATACTATATTCATGGATTCTACTGCAAATTCGACTGTGCAAGCAGTTGTTACGCAGTCGTTTGTCTGGAAGGAGAAAACCCTAGTTCGTCCAAAAATGCCCAGGCGGTTGCGAGTATGTCTGCAGGTGTTTGATTGTAGCCACAGGAGAAAATGCAGAGCCCATTATTTCGAGTCCTGCAGACACTGCACTCGGGAATAGAAGCAGGCATTTATGTTTCATCGCATCAGTGTCAGAAGTGGGAATTTGATACATGCTGAGAATAGGGAGTACTGTTTTGAAACCGAATATCAGGAATCAAACAACAATCTCGACGAGCTCAATTGCTGGCCAATGCGTAAGGAGGTTTCAAAGGAGATGGTGATGTTGGGCATAATTACAGGTCCATGGTATGGATGGGCCTTCTTCTATTCTCGAAAGGAATGGTGTCAGCATTGTTCCTGGGTTACCTTGGAGAGTTGGAGCTGGCGGGAGGCTCTCTTTCCTTCTGTTTCGCAAACATAACGGGGTATTCTGTCATCTCAGGGTTGGCCATGGGAATGGAACCCATATGTGGTCAGGCATATGGAGCAAAACGATGGTCGGTTCTGGGTCTCACACTCCAAAGAACAGTTCTCATCATTCTCTGTGCTACAGTGCCCATTGGACTGTTGTGGTGTAATATGAAGCCAATTGTTCTTCTATGTGGCCACGACAAAAAAATTACTATTCATTGTTTTCTCTTTGCCCGATCTAGTAGCGCAGGCGTTCCTTCATCCTCTCAGGATTTATCTTAGAACTCAGAACATTACAGTGCCGCTGACACGGTTTGCAGCCATTGCTTTCATTCTGCATATTCCCATAAATTTTCTATTAGTGGAGTATCTCAAGATGGGGATCCGGGGGGTCGCTCTGGCTGCAACATGGACGAGTTTTAATACAGTATTTTCATTGTTATGCTACCTTTATTTATCAGGTGTGTATAAGAAGTCGCGGCAGAAGCCATAAAAAGAATGCCTCCAAGGGTGGAGATGTCTTCTGGATTTGGATCTTCCGAGCTGCGCATCTATGTGCTTGGAATGGTGGAGGTAAGAGATCGTGGCAATTCTATGTGGGCTATTGTTAGATCCAGAGGCAACTGTGGCAGCCACGAGAATTCTCATTCAAGCCACACGTTTCCTTTACATCTTCCCTTCCTCGCTCAGCATGACAGTTTCTACGAGAGTAGGGAACGATCTTGGTGCTAACTAACCTTCAAAGGCGCGATTCACCATGTTAGTAGGCCTTGCATGGGCAGTTGTAATGAGTCTCATATCCAAGACAACAGAAACCGTGACTGCTAGTCTGGCAGTTTAAAATTGCAGAATGATACCGACATTAGAACCTGTCCACTTGTCAAAACAATTAGAAACAGTTCAAGAACAAGCAATGCGCCTGGCATTCGCACAGTCCAGAGAAGGCGAACCGGTTCAGATTCTCGGAACACTAAGAGTTTTGTGTTAGATTTTTTCTCTTTAAAAAGAATGATGTATGTAATAGCAAAGGAGAGACAGCCCGAGAGCCTTGAGAGGCTGGGTTTGTAATGCATTTTTTTTCATCAAATATAGAACAGAGTTCAATGAGATTCTATGCTTTGTCACTGTCTGATTCCGTTTTCTTCAATATTATCGTTTCTGAAGTTTTCATCACTGTTTTTTTGCCTTATGTTCGTTATTTCAGCTTGTAATGGTTACAATTCAGTACAACCTCTGCTGTAGCTATTTTGAAGCATCCTTTAATGTGCAGTTTTTCCTCATTTACAAGTTTTATTTGTGTGCAGCCTTTCCTCTGTATTTCTATAAGTGAGACAAGACCTGCGTTCAGATATTTGAAGTTCCAGTGTTATTTCTTCTACTGAAAGGAAGACCAGATGCTTGGATTTTTCTTTCAGTTTTGTTCATCCCTATCTGCTATCCATCCTCATGATTTTTTAAAATGACTTAGACAAACGAGGTCATGCCTTTTGTTTCTGGTCTATAAATGAGTGGAATGAATATTTTGGACCTGGTTCTAGAAGCTTCCTATGACTGATCAATCAACCAGATTTATTTCTTTTAAAAATGTGCTAAGGCTTGGCTCTTTCAAAGCCTAGAGTCAACTCTTGCGACAACATCTTTCTGGCGCCGTTGCCGGGGACCGAAGTCACGAAATCTTTTTCCCTGGGAAAACGACATTTGTTTTTCGTTGAAAGTGATACCCTTTGATAGTGAACAAAGAGTACACACCCTTTAAGGATTTTTATCTTTCACTTGGCGATTCCACGAAGAAATAAACTGGCTTTCAGTCGAAGGAATACCAGACAGAACCTAGATGGTGAGCAGTTCAAGCCCGTTACCGATCCTGAAAAAATTCTAAAGGCAAAGGGCTCTTTCAAGCCTACCGCTGCTGTTTACCAACTTGAAATCCCATCACCGAAGGTCGAGAGTCCTTCTGAACCCCCGACCTTGCTCAATCCTTACTTTGACGCTAAACATTCAACGCCCTGTACCGAAATTAGAAGTGAGATTCATCCAATAGTCCCCTTGATACAGAGGGGAAAGGGCCCTTTTGAAGGTTCATCGTCTTTTAAAACACCATCTTATCTTCAGTTGAATTTCTCGACTTATCCAAATCCTGAAGAGTGTGTTACACACTCATTTCTCATGCCCGTCGGTTTTCCCGATTCCGTCTCTTGCAAGTCCGAGGAACCAATTCCTCGCATTCCTTATCCTTCCTCATCAGATTCTCCTCTTAGCGAAGAAAATATAAAACCTCTTTTATTTTTTGAAAACCCCATTTATAACGTTCCACAAACAACGATGGCAGCCGCCGGAGGAGGAGGTGGAGGGTTTATAGGAGGAGGAGGAGGGTTTGGAGGAGGTGGAGGGGGTGTCCCTCTAGGAGGAGGTGGAGGAGGAGTCCCTCAAGGAGGAGGTGGAGGTCAAGGGCCTCCCCCCCCTCCTGGAGTTTTTGCGAAAGTCGCAGCTCGATACGCTCCTTTAGTGTTGCCCGTCCCCCTACATGATCTTCCAGAAAACTATATAAAAAACTTACCGAAGTTCAACAGGGAGGGAGAGCTGACCGCTGCTGAACATATAAGTCTTTTCAACCAATTTGCAGATCTCTGCGGTGCCAAGCACGAGGATGTATATTCAAGACTCTTTGTCCAAACTTTTGAAGGTCAGGTCCGAACTTGGTTTCAGAGCCTACCCGCAGCTTCTATCCCTTCATATCAGGTTTTGGAAGATGCTTTCCTCAGACAATGGGGCGAGCGAAAATACCATCTCTATTATCTGACCGAATTTGGATCTTTGAAGAAAAAGAACTCAGAGACAGTCATGGAATTCATTATGAGATTCAACAAACTATACAATAAAATCCCAGCCGAAGTCAAGCCATCTCAACCCGCGGCCAAAGTGACTTTCGCCGGAGCTTTCGAGACCGATTTCACATTACTTTTGCGAGAACGAAGGGGAGCCACCTTAAACCGTATGCAGGACGATGCGATAGAGATAGAATCTAACATGATGGCTTCGGTTAAACTTAAGGCTAGAGTAGAGACTGGAAACAGGGATACCAGGCGCTATAGAGAACTAACTGGTCCTTCAGGGTCCAATAGATCCTCAGACGACAGGGTAGATGATATGGCTAGAGTAATTAAAGAGTTATCAAATAAAATAACCCGGATGGAACTCGAACAAGCCAAGTCTGACTCTTACCCCAAAAAAGATTTTAGAAAAAATCAAAACTCTCCTAATCAACAAAGACCAATAAAAAAGGAAGATAAAAAAGTACAAGCTCCCTTGAAGAATGAAAATTTTATAGGAGCTAACGACTTTCAAGACTTCGAGGATTCATATAATGACGTCGCAAACTTCAGTGATGACTGTAGTATTATAATGACGTCAAGAACTTCAAGGATGACCGTAGTCAACCATATCCCACTCACAAAGACTACCGGTGTCTCAATGTGTCGTAGATACCAAACGAGAGCTAAGAGGGTGATCCTAATGAGATCCGTGAATCCCAACCGTATCGTAGATAATGATAATGAAGCTCAACCAAGGTACACCCGAGATCTAAGAATAAATTTTACCTCGATAATTCAACCCAAAGAAAATCCTTCGAGAGGTCAAGTTAATGAGCCCTTCTAATTCCAGACCCCACCACCCAAAAAAAACTAGAAGAGTGAGCACTCAAGAGTCTGAGGTAGAAAAATTTGGAACTCAAACGCAACTAATCAAGCCTGTAAACAGAGATATTTCTTCAACTAAGACCATGAATGATAAATCTGTCCGGACAAATAAGTCAGAAAGAAAGAATTCGGAAGTCTCAACCGGACAAACAAACAATGTAAATGGAGCGTTCAGTATTGAAAATGAGTTAAGCAAAATTAAGATACCCATCCCTTTGGTGGAATTAGCTAAAAACCCCTCGGCGATCACAAACAAATTATCAAAATGATAGGTGTCTCTGAACTAGAAAGCCACTCTGATGTTATCAACCTTGAAGATGATAGACCTAACATCACTTCCTTTTGGTCCCCATTTTGAAGGGTCCGAAGACAACATCGCTCCTTTTTATACCACCCTGAATATACATGACCGCTGTTGCATAATTGTGGCTGTTAGACTCCAGAGCCTCCCGTAATGTTATGCCTAAGATTATAATGGAGAAGTTGGGCCTCCAAATCACAAGACCTTATGGAAATCTATACTTCTTTGATTCAAGGAAGGTTAAATGCATTGGGATGATAAAGGATCTAGTAGTTACCCTAGCATAGGTCCCTGTTAAAAGTATCCAGATGGATGCGGGTTATTGTAGATATTCCCCCCAAGTATGATATGTTGTTATCTAGGTCATGGGGCACCAAATTAGGAGGACCACTTCAACTGGACATGACATAAGTTGCGATCCTGATTTTTGGTGGACAATTCACCCGTCTATACAGGGAGACAAGATTAGCATACACGGTCAACGACCCTCAAAACCCGCACAACTTCCACATTTCTGCCATCGCTGCACTCAAGATATGGGAAAACCGACCTGTCTTTGATGATGGTCTGGATGGTTGCCTAGAAGAAATCGATGCAAAGCAAGAAGAGTTAAGCCCCTTTGACGTAAGAGTCGCGGTAATGATCAAAAAGGGAAATGTGGCTTCGATGGTGCTTCATCGCCCGAAGGAGCCGGGTATGCCAAGTACCTTTTTGGTAGCTGCCTGGTTGTAAGTTCATTGTCTTCTCCCATCATTTGTAGTGGGACATAGGATTACATCTAAAAACGACGCGAAAGTATGGAGCATTGATCTTAGGATTAGAGGTTGCCAAGAAATTGAATATAAAAACTTGGAGGTATACTGCGACGCGTAATTGATAGTAAGACAAGTGAACCGAAAATACCAAGCCAAGCATCCTATTCTAAGAGCGATAGAATTGGTGTACCGTATCTCATCAATTTTTTTTTCTCATTTGTAAATATCCATTTTATCCCTCGCATCGAGAATCTACATGTCGATGCATTGCAAAGGTAGCTTCAACCTTTTCCTCCTCCCACGAATGTCAAACCGAAATATCATATCAAAATCAAATACAAGCCTTCCATAACGCATAATATCCACACCTGCAAGTCTTTGAAGATGATGAATGTGATTAAGAAGTTCCATGCGAGTAGCTAATTCTAAAACTCATCAAATACCTCAAGAAAAAACTGTGAATATCTACGTGGGATCATGCATGAAGGAGAGGAACCTGAAGTTTTCTGAGATAAAATTGTGGATCATCGTATGTTGTTCCTTAAAAGAAATCAGATTCCTAAAGGATTGATTCCTTTGGAAATAGTTTTTGATCAGAACGATAAAATTCAGAAGGTCAGCTTTTGCAGCCCTAGCCAGAAGAGGTGGAGGAATGTGATATAGGGACCGAAAAGGAACCTCGGATGGTAAAACTATCAAAATTCCTCCCTCCCAAAATGAAAGTGAAGTACCAAGATTTGCTCAGGCAATACAAAGATGTTTTCACCTATTCCTATGATGAATTCAAAACATATGACACTTCCATTATTGATCAAGATACCTTTGAAGCCCTGGGTCAAACCGTTTAGGCGTAAGTTTCAGGGCAAATTATCCCCATTCTGATACCCGTGATAGAAAAGGAAGTTAAAAAAATCCTGATGCAAAAATAATCATACCTTTGAGATAATCGGACCAGAAGCTAACCTAGTTCCAACAAAGAAAAACAACGGGGAAATCCGACTCTATGTGGATTTACGAAACTTAAACAAGTCGTGTCTCAAAGATAATTACCCGCTGTCCAAGATGGACCACATTTTAGAAAAAATTGTTGGAGCTAATCGAATGTCAATGATAGATGGCTTCTCTCGGGTTATAATTAGATCGCTATGAATGAACAAGACAGTAGAAAAAACTGCATTCACACGCCCTCGGGTACTTTCATGTATGACAAAAATGCCTTTTGGTTTGATGAATGCAAAATACTCTCCACCGAAGCTATGGACATCAATTTACGCGAGAAAGGGACAAGTTCATAGTCATTTACCCCGACGATCCCACTCCGGCCTTTCTAAAATTGACGGAAGAACACGATGCACTAAGACAGACGTCAAAGTGCCTGAAGTTTGGTCTATCCCTCAAACTAAAGAAATCCTTATCATTTTGTTATGCGGGAAGGTAAGCTTCTAGGCCATGTCGTGTCTAAGGAAGGAATCAGGATTGACCCCAGCAGGATCAAGTTTCTATAGATACTATTAATATTCCCATAAATATAAAAGAAATTCAATCATTCTTAGGTAAAATAAATTTTCTGCGAAGGTTCATTCCCAATCTCGCTGAGATTGTCAAACTGATTGTAGGAATGTTGAAGAAAGATGTTGGGTAACCGGACCGCCGAGGCCAGCCGCCATCTTCACACACATTAAAAAGTTATAAGCTTTGCAGAATCATGTACTAGCAAGCCCAGACATCCTAAGGATTTCATCTTCTTTTGCTTATGAACATACCATTGCCGCGGTACTCTTAAAATGAAGAGGGGTTCAACAACCGATAGCTTTTTCAGCAAAGCCCCAGATGTAGAACTCAAAATATAACATAATGGAAAACAAGCATACACAATGGTGTGCATTGAAATCATTCACAACCTATGTGCTACATTCAAAAGATAATCATGTATGTACCCACCAGTTATGTAAAGGACATATTGGTACAACTAGAAAGTGACGGAAAAAGAGGGCGATAGCTCGCCAAAATCCAGGAATTTGATCTAGAAGTCAAGCCGACTAAATTGATATAGGGGCAGGGTCTGGCCAAACTATTCGTTGTGTCGAATCTTAGAGCTCTTGATGTTAATTGCCTCCAAGAAGAAGACTGAGACACACACCTACACGAGCCGGATGACCGGACAAATCCAACAAAGATTGAGGAAAAGTTCATATCATCGGGTTGGTATAAAGACATTGTGTTCTACCTATTGAACCTGAAGTTCTGCATGGATTATCAATACCAAATGCATCCTTTAAAACTCCATGCTGGAAAATATTGCATCGCCGAAAACCGGCTATACTGGAAGGATCCACTCAGGTTCCTACTATCATGTTTATCGAAGTCGGAAACTCCGCAAGTTATAGAGGAATTTCATGAAGGAATCTCGCGTGGGAGGACACCACGCATGGAGAGCCACAGTGTACAAGATCTTGAGAACAAGCTACTATTGGACGAAACTATTTTCAGACGCCAATGCCAAAGTACGCGACGCGGCGCACTTTGTCAAATATTCGGGCCGGGAAATAGAAACCGGCGACTACCACTCGCTCCAAATAAAACCGAGGCTCCATTTCAACAATGGGGTTCGACTTCATAGGTGAGATCAATCCTCATTCCAATGCTCAACATAGGTGGATCTTACCAACCACTAATTATTTTACTAAATGGTAGAGTTTTCACTCCAAAATCCAAGAAGGCAACATACTCGGTGGTAATCGACTTCTTTGAGGAAAATATTTTGTCGAGATTAGGTTGTCCCCGAAAGATAGTCAACGATAATGCACAAGCATTTAAGCTCATGGCTAAGATCTGGCTTTTGTCTAAATACAACATCATTCTCGCATATCTCCACGATATCACTACCTCCAAGGAACGGGTTAATGAGTCACCTAATAAGAGCCCGTAAACATTATCAAAGTATTTGATGAGAACAAGAGGTCTTGGCATGCCATTTAAAATACGATTGTGGAAAAACTCATATACCTAAAAGTTCTATCATCATTTCACCTTTTCAAATGGTCTATGGACAGATGTCGTTCTACCCATAAACATGGCACTGTCGGTAATGAAGTTGTGGCAAGACACAAAAGAAGAACCCAACTCGCGGACCGACCTCGTGAGAATTAATCAGTCGATTGAGGTCCAACAGTAGAGAACCGAGGTTGATGAAAAGATGCAGAAGTACCAAGATGACATGAAAGCACTATTCGACCGAAAAGTGAAGGATTGAGAATTCTCTCCAGGTGATTTGATGCTAAGATGGGATGAAGGGAAGAAGTGTCAAGCATAGTAAATTTTGACCACCTCCGTATGGACCGTTCGTGGTTTCGCCTGAGGGAGAGAAAATTATTCTCACTGAAAAACATCGCATTTGAGAAGTCCCTACCTCACAATCCGCGACCGAAACATTACATGAGACATAGCAAATTTCAATTTAAAAGAAAAAAATAAAAATAAATTGTTTGTATAACTTACTTTTTACTTCCCTTTGACTTTCTATTTTCTTCCTGGCTCATAATTTTTAGGCATATTTTGAATAAAGTTTGTGCTTGCTTTTTACAGGATTCCAGCCACTTACGAGCTAGCGGGAGGAGAAATTCACAAAGCTGCATCGAAATAAATTCCAAGATGAAACATGTGATACCCAAAAAAGTAGTTTCATAGTGCACAAATAAATTGAAATCAAAAGGTAAGGGGGCTTTCACGCATGATATGAAAGATTGTTGAAATTAAACCAAGGTAACATCATTCAAATTGAAATATCGGCTAAATTATTAGATAGCATGATTATTGCTTGGCTTGATAACCTTGATTTAAAATTGGTTTGAATGATACACTAAAATAAGAACAGTTAGTTGAAAGTAACCATCCCCAAAGACATCTACAAGAGCCAGTCTCGGACTGTTTTTGACCTTCTGCATCTTTGATCAATAAATCATTGCCCTCTATCCCTCGCTGCCCAACTTTTGGATAAGTCACACCTTTTCTTTTCATTAATGGCAATGAAAGTTTTCACTTTAGCCTCCCTCGAGTCTCAAAACGATTGTGAAAAGAAAAGCTGCTCCCACAACTATTTGATCTCTTGCTAAGCGAAGGAACGTTTTAGAGCGATCCTAACTTTCCTAGGTTTTTCAACAAAATCGGAGGATTGAGGCTTGCTCAAACGTGATAACCCTTAAAAATTATTTTCCCGCTCCTAAGAACTAAGGTGTTGTGAAGGTCAAGGGAAGATTGGTACCAAGTAATCAAAGTAATTTGATGTGACGGCCTCCATGCAAAATATTACACGTGATATCAGCCCCATTGATAAACCGATACCTTTACCTTCACGCTTAAAATAAATTATAAGATGGGTGGTGAAAGGAAATTCGTAAATGATTGCCCCCACCTAGTCTATGAAGACAATGAAAGGAAATTCAGAAATGATTGCCCTCGCCTTAGCATTTAAATGCATAAAAATTCTACGGGTGGTGAAAGGAAATTCAAGAAAGGGGTCGTGATAACTTCACCGGTACCGAATGTGCTCGGCTGTGAAGGTGAAGCAATGTCTGAGATATTTGTCAGGCTATTATACATGAATATCAGCTTCTACCCTGCAACGTTCAATAATTTCTAAAAACTTGATCCACATCCCGAATTCCGACGAGACTTCCCGGTTAAAAATATGTGAATCTCATTCTTTTATGCAAGCTGAGAGTCACAAGATCTATTGAGTCTCCTAGGGTCGTTTCAACTATCTTAAAAACACACCCAAAGTTAGTAGTTGGAAATGGAAAATTGTGAAAGAGACTACAGTTGTGTTTGAAAAGGGTATCTGATTTTGAAAAACTTCTCGAGGTAAAAAACAGTCTTTTCCCCCCTTCGATCCTTTTTCCTTTGAATTTTTCCACCTGATTGAGCTTTAACTCCATTTACCCAATAAAGGCACTTAGTCTGCTGTTCTTCTCGTCCCGCAAGGTGGCGAGATCCCTAGTTGGAGCCCATGTTGGAGCCGCCTTGTTTTTTAGAACCCGTCACAATTTTCATTTTGATACTTAAAAGTTCTAAAGATGGCCTTTGAATTTAAACTTTGAAAACTTTGTAACCTTGTCGCCGATGCTTTTTCTACTCTCAAAACAAGTCCACTTTAGTAAGAATAATCGCTCTTTTTTTACTTCGATCTCACAAGTCGTGATACTTTAATCTTTTGAGTTCACACGCCCCGAAGTCACGGTAAACGGCTAAGTCAAGCTTTCAAATTTCTCATCGTGATTATTAACTAGGGTAAAACTTTAACTCATGATTAGACGTTGTCGGGATTTCACCGAATTTCTTGTCAAACCTAAGTTTTTGTTTTTTCAGCCCCGAGAGCTGAGAACATGAGGTACTTTGGGATAACCTTGGTCAAATATTAAAGGCAAAAAGCTAACCATGGTTAAATTTGGTTCTCGGCACATCGTCGCTCGGCACTTTCCTTCATAGAGTTAGGGTGTCCAAAACTCTGATTCGCAAAGTTGCGACATGATTGTGGAAAAGGTTAATTAGTCGCTTAATCTAAGATTTTCTTCCCCTTAATTGAGTCTTACTTATCGCCATCTCACGGTTTCGCAACTCGGCTTATACCAATCTCCTAGAAGCTTGCCTTCGAAGTTCCAATTTGTGATATGGTGAATAAATGGATTATAAAATTAATGATGCTCCAAATCGCTGACATAGCTAATTAAGCCAAAGTCGGGTCCTCGCGATCTCAATGAAGTTGGGGACTCCGTGAATGCTGGAAGAAAATCCAACAAGTAGCAGAGGAATTGATGAAAGGTAAAATTGATAAGTTAATATAAGGCAAGATATATCCCGCGCCTCGAGGCTTTCATGTTTCCCGAGGTAGCCATCTTCCTCCCTAATTCAATTCATCAGTCAAACCCAAAAATGATTTACCATTAATGGAGAATTAGGTGAATCCAATGAATTATAAAGACCGGATTTTACGCAATTTGTTTCAATTAGGATTTGACAGTTTATTTCGTGCACCGGTTTCCAAATATATATATAAGAGTCATTTTACATGGCGAGCATTTTCATGAAGTACGCGAGTCTCGCCATTTTCCAAGTAAACCACTTCGTGATGGCTAATGCAGCCTATCACGTATGGGAGAAAACGCAAGTTTCAGATATGGCTCAACGGAAAGAAGCAAAGGTGAATGTCGAGGTTGCAGGGCAAGGCTCCGATAATGTCTCCGACACTTCACCCCGTGAAAGTGTCGACTCGGTCCCTAGCTGGTCGCTTGTTTCAGATATTCTGCAATCCGAGTTGGTAAATTGTTCGGACTCTGATGACTATAATTATGATATCGTGAAAGACGATCTGACCACCAAATGTAAGATTGTCGTCCAATCTGGAATGAATAAAGTAGCAGCTAGGCCATGACTATTTCCTTATTATGATATGGTCCGATGGGAGTTGGATCACATAGACTTACCCACCGTATCCATTTCGCGAACGCACCGTTGTGTCACTTGCCGAGACTTTTAGACCTGAGCATATCCAAACCATGTATAAGCCCCCAACTATTATCTCTAATATTACGGAGGGTTGGAATTCCCAGAGAACCAAAGAAACGGAGTGCACTCAATATGACAAACCATGCCCGGTTTGATAAAAAATTGGGTTTCGCACACTGCGAAATTCAGAGAAAATGAACAGGGCATATATTCTATTTCTTCCTTGGAGCCACAGTACAAGTATGTAGCAACGATGACATGCCGACTATTTGGAAGAGAGGACACATCACATTTCTATATTGTGTGGGTGCCTCTCATATTTAGGGTCGCAAAAGGTTGCTCGTTCAATTGGGCAAAAATACTCTCGGACAGTTTGGCCAACTGGGTCATAGAGTATCGGGAGCAAAAGGCGAATGGGAAGGCAACCTGATTTTTTTATGTCTGCTTATATCATGGACGCAATATGCTTCATGAAACCTTTTCCTTTGATGATTTGGGCTTGGAATCCAGCCCATTAAAAAACTGTACATGAGTATCACAACAAGCTGTGGGAGAATAAAGCCGACAAATTCATTTACGTAAATTTTAATCGGGTGATGGTGCCCCTCTCATCGCCATATTTTACAAACGCTACCCTCAGATCTTTGGACACTATCGCCAGAACTGAGTGGTATGAAATGACTGGTATGGATGCGAAATTTCTACTTCAAAGTGTTCGGGGAGGGTTTGTTCCCCGCTTTGCATTCAATTATCGTTTCATCCTCGATACCGGCTTTGCTGCCAGATCGCACGACAAACAATGACGTATGGGTGAGTGAAGAACTCAAAGCATCTTCAAAGAAGGTGTGGCCGCTTTTTCCCATTCGGCTAAATTCCTATTCCTAATTAGACTTTGGACATGCTAAAGCTGAGGCAGAGTCCTCGAAGACCTCGAAGCCTGGTCTCCATCACCGAAAGTATAAAAAACATGATTCCCAGAAAACTGTGAGAAACCATTTGGCGAATTGTGGGCTTAAGAGGGTTGAACATGAGTTTTCACCCTCGAATGACGCTTTTCGAGGGTGAGGTCTTATGAAGAAGTGCTAGCTCGAACCGATCTTTAGCACCCAAAGACACGACCTCTGTATTAAAATTTCGTAAACTTATCGTTGTTCTCCCACGGTTACAGAGGGTTCTACGCCGCAGATGAAACCGGCGATGTCAAGACCCTAATGATGCGCTGGCTCGGAAAATCCAGATCGCAGGGAAGAAAACAAAGAAGCCCAAGGCAGGTATTGTGAATCCGGACCACCAAAGAAACCAAAATAACTAAACCGGTGACGGCGACCCTTTAACCTTCTCGAAGGTGAGGGGACCCGGTCTTCAAATTCCCCGGTGAAAATAAACAAACAACCCATCACTACACCCTTGCAACATGCAAGGAAATATAAAAGAAGGATGGATTTTCAATGAGGAACTGAGGCCTATCGGAGCGCAACTCAAACGAAGTTCTTCTTTGACAAAGTACAGGTGCCGGGTGGTGAAAAGGGAATTCTACCGCGAGGGAGAACCGCACCGCTAAAAGTTCAAGGTTACGACCGGCGGAAAGAACAAAAGAGGAGTAATTGGCCATGGAGATCGCGAGATGCTTAGAGCGTGATGCATCGGGGAATCACTCTTCGGTCTGAGGTTAAAACCAAAAGGAAAAATCATCGGACAAGACTCTCGACGCCGCAGTAGCTTCGCCATAGAAAATGCTAAAGGTCGCGAGCTGAGATAGAATCAACCCGACTAGCCGGAGCAAAATGAAATAGAAGTGCTCAAAGCCAAGCTAGAGCAAGCACACCTACTGATCTGAGGTGGTCGGATACAGGTGGGTCAACAAAGGACTATGATTACAGAAATGCAGGCTCAGGTAGAGACCTCCAAAAGAAAAAATGATCGACGCCGAGGGTTTAAATCGACATTGAGATCGAGCAAAATGGCTCTTCTATTAATAACAGAAGTTTGCTTGCCAGTAGGAGCGATTCGAGAGGATTGTCCGTTGATGCATCGGGTTTCCGAGAACTGACCGCCAAATAAAGGATGCGTATGTCGAGATCGCTTCCGTAGTAGGTGGGGTGATAAATTTCATGAACAACTGAGTTTCGGCAGGTTCTCTAGGACTCGCCATCCCATAACAAACTAGAGGTAACAACATTCCTCGAGAGGGATTGGGAGCATAACGCTCTAGGCAAGGAACAGCCCAAAAGTAAACTAATTCATTGTGAAGAAATACCCTATAAAATGACGAGTCAAGGGGTATGCTGGAGGCGCATACTCCGACGTCGAAACATTAATGCAAATGAATGTAGAAAATATCTCGCTCAATTTGAAAGAGAAGGATGAGAGAGATTCGACCGATATCTCTCAGATGGACAGGGTGGACATGGATCGAGTTGACAAGCACCTGATACAACCCAGCGCACAACTAAGTTCCCTTGACATCATCGATGCACAAATGGGAGACAAGATGCAGCAGTTAGCCCGAGAATGTTACTTCGCTAAGGCCAGCTGTCAAGTGGAACCTTCACGGCTTGTATCTCAACTCGTGGAAAGATGTATCGCCTGCACCGAGGCCGCGCGAAGATGAGCACCTGGCACTAGATGAAGACAGAATAGGGGAGATGGAGCGATTGCTCTCTCCTCTGTCATAACTGAAATTTTTGCGACCATTGAGATTCTACTTGCTTTGTAGAAATTATATAAATATACCCCAGAGAGAAATAAACAGGGTTGGACCCTTTTTGAGTTATTTGTAATAGAGTTTTTACATTGGGAGTTAATACAAGCAGATCTGGAGATTCTCAATTCCGTCAGTTCTGTATCACAAGTTTGCTTCCTTGCATCTCATTTTTACATTTCAATTCATGTTCATAATTGATGTGCTTCGTTTTAATTTAGTACGACCACTACTATAACGAATGAATTTGGGTTTTCTGTAATTGTTTATTGCCTTTCCTCTGCACCAGCTATCAGCTGTGTAAGACCAATCTGCAGTTTCGTAATTCTACATATATTCTTTGTTACATCGGTTATTTTCTTACATTTTTTCCTCTCCTGTTTATGTTGTGAGTTTTCCACTGGTTGGAAATTTACTTTGTAAATGGCTAAATGTTTTTCTCTCATCTCACCCCTTTTATGAAAATATGATACAGTTACGGGAACGAGCCTTATATTTTCATCTATATGTTATTTCTTCAACTGTAAGTTCTCTTTTATAAGATCAAATTGAGACAACTCTTAATCTTTCCTAAAAATCTTTTATATCTTTAATGTTCCCCCATGACAGTTCCTACACCAACTCAACCTAACGTTGAACGCAGATTATTGAACCAAATGCACATCACTTTAAACCTCTTCAACACTATCCTTAAAACAACCACTAACCGGGCCGAGCTTGAACAATCATGGGCAACAATTGAACGTGAAATAACTATTCAGGAGCAGTTCGAAGCCAGACAACCTCAACGAAGAAATATCCCTTAGACTCTTTCTCCGAAGGTTGACATTTTCCCTTCTCCTTACCCTAACCACTTTCGGATGCCTTGACACTCTGCTTTTGAGCCTTAAGTACAGACTCAGGAACAACATAGTGGATGGATTTCTTTATGTAATAATATCTAATGAAAAAGAACCTCTAGTAGAAGATTTCTTTTTGGATGAACATCTCTTTGAATTATCTACTAAATCACCTAGGGTTGTAGATATTGTTAACTTTTTGGTTGCACGAAAGATTTTGCATCATCCAAGTCATAAAAATGACAAAGTATAGTCAAGAAAAGTGAAATATTTTCATGGATTGATGGGTGCCTCTTATACACCGGGCTTGATTTGATTATCAGAAGATGTGTATGAGAGGAAGACGTACATGAGATACTAAAAGTATTAATTGATGGGCCATGTGGGGTCCATTTCACAGATAAAAGGACTGGGTACAAGGCACTCCATTAGGGGTATTATTGGCCCAGACTTTTTAGAGACCAAATACTATGTGAAGGGGTGTGGCATATATCAACAGATGGGTAGAAATGTACAAACAGATGAAATGTTGCTACAACCATATATGGTGTTAGATCCTTTTGAAAAATGGGCCATTGATTTTGTGGGACCATTAAATCCCTCTTCATGTCAACACTTCTACATCCTTGTATACATAGACTATTTTACAAAATGGATGGAGGAAAAAGAACTTCCAACAACAACCAAAGAGGCATTGGTAGAGTTTCTCCATGAAGATATATTTGTAAGGTTCAAAATACCATGAGACATAGTGATCAAAGGAGGAACTCAACTCACATCATGACTCGTCAGAGATCTGATGGAAAAATACAAGATCAAACACAATGTAAAAACACCATATCACCCATAGGAAAATGATCAAGTATAGGAGACTAATAATATCCTTGAGTCCATTATCACTAAAAATGTCAGACTACACTTCAAGGATTGGGTAGATAGACTCCATGAAGCTTTATGGGCCTACATAACCACCTCAAGAAATACTATATGATGCATGCCTTATGAGTTAGTATATGGGAAAATAGTACTACTTCCCATTGAAATAGAAATCCAGACACTTAGGATAGCAATACAACTTGGGTTGGACCTATTAGAGTCTCAGAAACAAATATTGTTTCAAATTAACTAGTTGGACGAGCTAGGAAAATATGCCCTACACTGAGCCACAGTGATACAACACCAAATGGACATTTGGAATGATAAGTTTATCAAGAAAAATAAGTTCAAAGCTAGAGACTAGGAATTATTATTTGATTTCATGTTCAAGGAATTCATAGGAAAGTTTCACACCAGATGGCTCGGTCCATACGATATTGATATAGTATATGACATCAAGGCCATCAAACTACATACCATAGATGAAGACATAATTCATGTAATGGCTAATGGACTTAGAATTCACTTATACCATTGACCCCTATCAAAGGAATCCTTTCTTAGGAAGATTGCAAAAGGATGGTGTTGCACCCTTTTCGTCACCTTGGTGAGCAAATAAGAGGTGCTTACATGCCCAGTTGGGCCTTGCTGAGCATGACAGCTGTAGAGGAAAGAGTTAGAGAAAGAAAAACAAAAATATAAGCAAGAATTAAACTAATAAAAAAAAAAATCACAAGCATAGGGACATAGAGATAACAAACACAAAAATACCCATGTCACCAATGTTTTTAGGTTGATCTATTGATGAAATCAAAGCACCAAGAAGAAAGGGGGACTATGAGTCCCTTCTTCCTCCAAGGGAAGGCTCTTGGACCCTCACAAGCTTGCTCTCCTTGCAACAAGAAAAATGAAAATGGTGGTGAAAGAACTCCTTGCAAATCCACTCAATGGAGAGGTGGA
>SNQJ01S0009226.1:49456-64425 GCA_010110895.2 Picea sitchensis | reverse complement strand
TTTCCCTTGTTGCAACTTTCAGTGTTGCATCTTCGTCGCCACAACTCTCATTGTTGCGAGTCTGCTAGCAACTTTCACTTTGTGAGTGTCATAATTACTGCACTTCTGGACGATAGAACTAGCACAACCAATGCTACAATTCCAGTTAAGAGTGTTGATGTGACTCTGTCTTCCTTTGCCACAACGCCATCAACACCATACTTGTATAGGCTCCTTTGGAGGTAAGAAGTGACAGGTACGAGTTCCAATAAGAATTTGTAATGAATACTTTTTATGGAATGTGTATATTATCATTCTTCCATAGCCACCACCTTACACCATCATTGTTATATCTGTGATTTGCACCTTCATACCCACCACCATTGGTGCAATTCTAAATTCTCCATTGGATTAACATGAATCTCCCCTGCAAACAAAATAAATCAAAATTAGCTGGAAGAAGGAACCATGGGAGGTTCAATAATATGCAGGGAACCTATCGAACCTCTCTTACTTGAGATCTATGACAATATTGGACTCGTTCTAGAAAAAGTTGGTTGGATGGAATATGTGCTACACCTACAAGGATATGACGATGAGGTAGCTCTATAATTTTCCTTGAATTACAGAGTTGAAAAGTCCACGATAGCTAGTGCCAAGATATAATTCATTAAATAAACACTAGTCGAAGTCACCAATTTACCAAGGAAAGGCAAGAGATGGTACACCAAAAGAAATTACCAGCCATAAGTTCTAAGGAAATTCCTCGAGATTGGAGAGGCTTTAGTGAAGAAGGGTATATAATTTGAATGTCGGTATTTTCCACACCCTTGGGAATATGTGGCCATTTTCATGTAGTGATATTTCAATTGCGAAGGTTGTTATGGACTTGTCTATGTTCAACATATCAGAATGCTCGATCATCTCTGACACCACTAACCAATTAACATGTCATACTTATTGTTCCAGATGCTACAAACAATGGTAGAGCTCAGTCAAAGAGAAAAGAACCTCGGAGAGGTCATATCACACCATGGTTATAATGTCCCTAGGCTGAAACCCAACTGTACATATAAATATAAATGAACATATAGGTTGGTGAGCCACGATATTTGGGCTAGAAGTGCCTTTGTTATAATACTGAGTTCTATTCCGAGTTGTAAATGTAAAAATGTTTTATAGAATGGTGAGCTAGGTTGTTATAGGCCATAAGGCTTATGTGATTATTAGGTTGGAGATCCTAGATGATAAAGGCCAATGAGCCTATTATTGTAATATGTAAACACTCATATTAGTAATGAAAACACACCATTGTTGTAGACCAACCATGTAAAAGAGTATGGGGTGATAAACTCCACTAGAAAGGGAAAGGGGGATAAGAGTCTATGAAGGGGATAAGCTAGGGGGCTTAATTCCAATGGACTATTATATTAGTATTCCTTAAATATAAAGTAATGGATATGAATATATCCTAAGTTTCTAAAGTAGGGACAAGGGAGTTCCTTGCATGCCAAGTGTCTTAAAGGACACAATCATATATATATATATATGTGGATATAGTGCAATGGGGGAGATATTTTCAATATTCTTCACGGAAGGAGTTGTGAATCGTACCTTACAATAATGGACTGCAATGAGAAACATGTACATGTACTGGTTAGCTCAGGAGTTGAATTGAAGAAGCAGGTTGTCAGGCTAGTAGGATTGAAGAAGTGGGTTGTCAGGCCCATAGGAATAAAGAATCGGGTTGTTAGGCCTGAGAGCATTCTCTCCAGGTGAGATAACTACTGGGAATTGATTTCCCAAGGTGAAAAATTGCAGCTACAGGGATCTAAGACATACATTTCGGCCTGTTGCTGAAGCCCCAAAAGGGAAGTGGGGTAGTTGAAGGACTGTTGAGCAGAGAAGGGGTACACTTCCTGGGGTGGGACAAGCATGTGGGGAATGAGATACTGTAGGTTGTTAGTTTGAGTTGGCACTTCTGTCTGAGTTTGTATGTTGTTAAAGAGACCTTAGGCTGGTTAGAAACCATTTACCCAGGTGGAGTTTAGCCCCAACTTGGGGTTGGTCCACTGTTGATATTATGAACAGTGTGGTCTATGGCTGGTAGGAACGTGGAAGGTCTACATGCAGTTGGTGTTTATTTCCTGAGATAAGCATATTTCATGTGCTTATTTCAATTACTGTGTCTGTGACATTATGAATTTTCTTTCATGGAATATATGTTGTTAAATTCTATATATGAATTGTTATTGTTGCATGCATGTTGTTATTATTTTTTCTTAACTCTATTCATGTGAAAAGTAGTTCTATTGTGTTAAATGGTATCATAAATTCAGAATTTTGATGTGGCATGTCCTAGCTCGGGGCTGGGAACGTTACAAGACAATTTTTGTTGAGTCCTTGATAATGGGGATGTTACAAATTGGTATCTGAGTTGTTAAAGAGAGAGTTTTTGTGTGAAATGGCCCAACTTGGGTGGCTGGGTACATTAAAAATTGGTCTCAGAACCCCAAGTTTCAACACTGAGCCTGCATGGGCCATTTAGAAGAGTGCAAAAGTAAAATTAAAGAGTTTTCAAGTGATTTGTCTGACAAAATGTCAAGAAGATTTCATTTGCAAATTGTTTGACAAAATAGTTACAGTGTTTCCGTGGTGAAATCAGGAACATCTAGGTGAAATTGGGCCAAAGCCACAATTTATGTTGTTAAAATTCATGGGGAATTTGGTCCAAGGATGCATTTTTTCTGATTTTAATATCTTTCCGAGCAAATTTAGACCTGTAAATTGGTTGAATTTGAAATCAACATAAGGCTATGGCTGACTAAGTGAAAATGGTTAAATAAATTTCCCAATTCGCGAAGGAATTGAAGAAACATTCATGCCACAAATGTCAACCAATTGTGCACACAAGTATTTGGTGACTCTAGAGGTTGATTTTGTGTTAGTAGAGTGAAATTGAATAAATTTAATGGTTGTAGAGTGACCATGGTGAAATTAGATGAAATTGGAAAAAAGCCCCATTTTCCTGCAGCTAAATAATGACAAATTCGAAGTGAAAGAGTCAAATTTGAAAAGAAGCAAACAAATGTTTATGTATAGGGATTGATTTTATTGTATTGAGCTTAGTCACAAAGATCTATTGACGACCCAAGAAGGAATTTCATTTTTGGGTGAATTTGAGCATTTTTGGAATTTTGTAAAATAGGAGAAATTGGAAAAAGTTCGGTATTTGATGTGGTAGCGAGTGACATGTACTACTATGGTGGAAGGTACACAGAGGTAGGGAAGTAAAAATTACTAAGTTTTGGGACTTCTTGGATGGACTTATGAAAAGAAAGATTATGATTCCGTGAGTCTGCAAGTCTGCAAAGATGGAAAAATGACTAAGTGTTGGGACCTTTTGGATAGACTTATTAAAAGAAGGATTATGAGTTCATGAGTCTGCAAGTCCAAAAAGATGGAAAAATGACTAAGTGTTGGGAATTATTGGACGAACTTATGAAAATAAGGTTTATGTGTCCGTGAGTCCACAATTCCGCAAAGATGGAAAAATGACTAACTGTTGGGTCTTCTCGGACGTACTTATGAAAAGAACGATTATGAGTCCATCAGTCTGCAAGTCTAAGAAGATGGAAAAATTACTAAGTGTTGGGACTTCTTGGACAAACTTATGAAAATAAGGATTATGAGTTTGTGAGTCTGCAAGTCCGCAAAGATGGGAAAATGACTAAGTGTTTGGAATTCTCAGACGAACTTATGAAAAGAAGGATTATGACTCCCTGAGTCTATAAGTCCACATAGATGGAAAAATGACTAAGTGTTGGGACTTATCAGACAAACTTATGAAAAGAAGGATTATGAGTCTGTGAGTCTGTAAGTTTGCAAATATGGAAAAATGACTAAGTGTTAGGACTTCTCAGATGAAATTATGAAAATAAGGATTATGAGTCTGTGAGTCCGCAAGTCTGCAAAAATGGAAAATGACTAAGTGTTGGGACTTCTCAGACAAACTTATGAAAAGAAGGATTATGAGTCTGTGATTCCACAAGTCCGTGAATATGGAAAAATGACTAAGTGTTGGGACTTCTCGGATGAACTTATGAAAATAAGGCTTATGAGTATGTGAGTCCGCAAGTCCACGAAGATGGAAACATGACTAAATGTTGGAATTATGTCTTCGTGAGTCCACGAGTCCACAAAGATGAAAATGGTTAAGTATGGGGACTCTTCAGACAAACTTATGAAAGGGAGAGTTATGCTTCTGTGAGTCCGTGAGTCCGCAAAGATGAAAATGGTTAAGTATGGGAACTCTTCATATGGACTTATGAAAGGAAGAGTTATTCTTATGTGAGTCCATGATTTTGTGATTCTATGAGTTCGCAAATATGAAAATGGTTAAGTATGGGGACTCTTCGAACATACTTATGAAAGGGAGAGTTATGCTTCTAGTTGAAACATTTATATCAGAACATTATCACCACAAATTTCAAAATCATGGAAGATGCACATGGGGCTTACAACCATGAATATGAGATCAGAGGAATGAAGCTGAGACCATGGTAGTGTGGAGAGATAGTTTTCATAACAGGTGAGAGGATTGATGTTTTGGCAGAGGTACTTAAGGAAAGAGCACTATGATGAGACTATTTCACAAGATTATTGAAGGCCAAGACTAAAGAATGATAAGGTAAGAGTCTAGATGCATCCATGAATACTTGAGAACCAAAGAATAAAAAACAATTTATGGGTGAAGGAAATTACTATAGGAAATCCATTGATTCTAATTAGAGTGGAATCAAGGAACACGAGGGAAATATTTACTAGTTGAATTAGTGAAGATCCATTTTCCATAAAGGGTTCCAATATACATATAAGGTAATACATCATGGGAAGGAATATTCTCAAAACAATTATCTATCATGATGTTAGTTTTCTGATAAAGAAAGACAAAAGGTGTACTTGGAGATAAAGGAAACATTTCCAAGGATCAGTCCTATAGTTTTGGGATAGAAACCCCCATGATGGTTATCATAGTAGAATAGTGGAAGCACGGTTGTATGGAAAAACTTTAGAGTGAAGTAATGTGGGTGTGTGCATACTAAAGAAGTGCCAACATGTGCATAAACAATGCATTATGTATAGATTGGATCCAAAAAATGCAATCAGGTTTTAAGGAAGGGTTTTTCCATAGAGGGAAGAAAGATTCTAGGATGGATTCATGTCCTTGAACATATTATGATAATGGAAACAAGGTTTATGAAGGGAAAACAATAAGGAACCATGAATAAGAAAATGATTATATGCTTGGTATAGAATGCAAAAGAAATAAAATCTAAGGAGAATCTATATCAAGTGGAATAGATCCACATGAGACATTCCAGGGGTGGAAAGTATCACTAGAATATATGATGGAAATTAAGAGTGATGCTAATTGTTTCCAGTTAATTCTATGCAGGGGGGAAATAAGAAATTGTGTAGCATTGCAACATGCTGAAATTGACTATGAAAGTCAAGCTAAAACCAAATGGCCAAGAAAGGAGAAAAGATTGGTTCAAGAAACCACAAGTGTTGAAGTGTTCATTCAAGGAAAGGATGAACCAGTTTGGTCCAAAAAAATAAATGGAGGTTGAGAATATATTAAATTCAATAAGAGAGCATGACAAAAATGTAATTTGATTATGTATGTGTTTGGTCAAATGGATCCATGGACTAGTTTAATGCTGAAATTAATATCAACATAGTATGTGGCCAGAAAAGAAAAGGTAGGGAAGAGTGGATTGGCTAGAAAAGGGCTCAAGTTAGAAATAATCATGTGTAGTGATTATAGTGAGAGCAMAAAAGGGATGCTGGAATCTAGTGAGACTTGGGGACAACCGTGAACAAGAAGGAAATAGAGAATTATTTCATGATTGCAAGTGCTGCTATTAATATTGTTGTAGATGGAAGGAAGAAACAAAAAGCTAGAGTGTTTATTATAAGAGTGATAAAAGAGGCATGCGAGCTTCTATTGTTATCAACTAATCATGTAGCATCAAATTTATTTAATGGAAGCTAGCAAGGTATGTATTTTATAAATTTATGTTGCATAATTTTTTAAGGGAATGCAGGTAAGAATTCCCTCAGCCAGAGTTATTTTTATAAAATCACATTATTGTATTATTTGAATKCATTAATGGGAATAAKATACCACTAGGTGTGGTAAAKGTGGGAGGCCTATAATAATTATCAAAKCTTCTTAGCGTTTGAATGCACATAATGACATAGTAACATGTCATGTTAATTTCGTTCTAAGGTAATAACCAAAGTAATAAAGGGTATGCCACTCTTATAGGAATGAATGCCATAAAAGATAGTCATGTATGAGACCATGACATGGGTGGTTATGGAAAGACTTAGTTATGGAAAGGCTATGTACCAAACAAATATCCAATGAACTTCCTCTTTCTAAATAATGTGTGTACTTCAACCTTTTTTCTAACACTAATGAACACCACATAATTATATTGTTGGTGTAGTGTTCGGGTCGAAAAGGAAGGTATCCATATAGTTGAGCAGGAAATAGGAAGTGTATGGAAAACATGTCAAGGTATTGGAAATACTTTCCAATTTACCAATGGCGAGATACATGACTTAGATATAGAGCATTGTGAAAATAAATGAAAAGGTGCATTGAATATATATGCATTGAGAGTTGCACTCATGCATATTAAGTGGTAAAGTTTCACTTATGCATGATAGAATTGTTATACTTGAATGCATTTGCTGAATGCATTTTGTGAATGCATGCATATACATTATTTAATGTAAATAATTATACTAATAGCTCAAATGTTACAACTTTTACTAACTCATGGAGTTGAGAACATTTCAAGAGATGTTAGACATTGCAACATGAAATTTGCATGTCAAGTAGTCACATGAGCATTGACTACAAGAATTTTCTATTCAGGAAACAGAGTAATAATTGCTAGGAAAAGGAAAGTATAATTGTTGAAAATTCCTATGAAAATAATGATAATTCATACTATTTAATAAACAGTTTGATTGTTGTGATTGAATTGTTAAGTGTAGACAATTCTAATATCACTTTGTAAGCAGTTGGTACATATTGCAATGAAAGTATATTGTACAGGAAATATTGATATTTTGTTGGTTGAATGCAATATGGAAGCATTGCAAGAAAAGTGGTATTTAATATGGTGTTTCTGAAAGCCATAAGAAAAACTTCATCCTACTATTGCGACAACCAAAAAAATTATGAGATAGAATCTCATATTTTGGAGAAAAATGAGATAATATTGATTAAAGTTGGAATTCTTGGGAAGAATAACTACTTTGGGAGACATTGGATCCCTATAAATGTAGAACCTTGGTGGGGATCTAGTAATGAGTTGGTTCTCTCCTTGTGTGTGAAATCCTTTGAAAGATGGATCATTGAAGTAATGTGTAGCAGTGAAGGGATACTTGAGCCTGAAAGGGTGAGTGAAAAAAGGAAGAGGCAACTCGGGGATTCTTATGGCATGATAGCTATAATCATGAGGGTGTGTCAAATGAAACAATGAGATAAATTATTTTCTAAGGAAGCTCTATAGAATAGATAAAACGACTTCCATTTACTTTATGAATATGTGAATTGGTTCTTGGAATGTAGAGCACCAAGAAGACAACAAGCTTCCAATAGCAAAGTGTTGGAGATTTTTGAAGAATTTTGAATTGTACATGGTATACCCAAGACCATTGTGATTGACAAAGATCCAAAATTTACATCAAATGTTTGGAAGGGATTATTCAAAGGATTTGGGACCAATCTGAATTTTAGCACAACCTATCATCCAAAATTATATGGGAAAACAGAGAGAGTAAATCAAGTGATTGAAGATATGTTGAGGATGTATGTGATGGATAAACCATCTAAATGGGAGGATTAATTGCATTTGGTGGAATTTGATTATAACAATGGTTATCAAGAATCCCTAAAGATGAACCCATTTGAATCTTTATATCGAAGAAAGTGCAACACACTGGTAATCTAGGACAACCCTACAAACATAATAGTAGTTGAGCTGAAATCACTTTGGGAAATGGAAGAGAAAATGATGAAAACAAAATAGAATTTAAAGGCTTCCCAAGACCGACAAAAAATCTATACTGATAAGGGAAGAACCCATAGACAATTTAAAGTGGGTGATCATGTGTTCTTAAAAGTAAAGGCCAACAGAAGTTCCCCAGGGTTGGGAAATTGTTCAAATCTAGCAACTCATTATTGTGGGCCATTTGAAATCATGTAAAGGATTGGGCCTCCAACATACATGCTTGCCTTACTTGCATCAATGTGTACTCGTAATGTATTCCATGTATAATTTCTTAAAAAGTATGTACCTGATGCTAATAATTTCATTGATTTGAATGTGATTCTGGTGGACCAAGAAGGTGACTTTCAAGTGCATTCGATGTGCATATTGGACCGAAATACCAAGGAGCTCCCAAATCGAGTCGTAGGGATAGTAAAGGTCCAATGGAATTGGTACAGTCCCGAGGATGCAACCTGGGAGCATGAAGACGCTATGAGGACAGAGTAACTACATCTTTTTGAAAACTATTAAAGTTTTGATTGTATGTGTGTATATATTGCACTAAGGAAAACGCATAAATAAGGGGGAGGGGAATGTAATGTCCCCAGACTGAATCCTAACTATACATATAAATGTAAATGAACATATAGGCTAGTGAGCTGAGATATTTTGTGCTAGAATTTCCTGTGTTATAATACCCAGGTCTATTCCTAGTTGTAAATGTAAAAATGTTTTATAGGCTGGTGAGCCAGGTTGTTATAGGCCAGAAGGCTTATGTGATTATTAGATTGGAGATCCTAGATGCTAAAGGGCAGTGAACCTATTATTGTAATATGTAAACAATCATAATAATAATGAAAAAACACCACTGCTACATACCAACCATGTAAAAGAGTATGGAGGGATAAAATCCACTAGAAATGGAAAGGAGGATAAGAATCTAGGAAGGGGATAAGCTAGGGGGATTAATTACAATGGAATATTATATTATTATTCCTTAAAGCTAAATTAATGGATGTGAATATATCCTAAGTTTCTGAATTAGGGAAAAGGGAGTTCCTTGGGTGCCAAGTGTCTTAAAGGACACACCCATATATATATTTGTGGGTATAGTGCAATGGGGAGATCTTTTGGGTATTTTTCACAGAAGGAGCTATGAATCATACCTTACGGTACTCGACTGCAATGGGAAACCTATACCCGTATTGGTTAGCTCGAGAGTTGAATTGAAGAAGAGGGTTGTCAGGCCCGTAGGATTGAAGAAGTGGGGTGTGAGACCCGTAGGACTGAAGAAGCAGGTTGTCAGGCCCGAGAGCATTCTCTCCAGGTGAGAGAACTATTGGGAATTGATTTCCAAAGGCGCCAAATTGTACGTATAGGGATCTGATACTTCATGTTTGACTTGTTGTTGAAGCCCTCAAAGGGAAGTATGGAAACCAAAGGATTGTTGAGCAGAGAAGGGGCACACTTCCTTGGGTGGGACATGCATGTGGGGAATGTGAGACTGTAGGTTGTTAGTTTGAGTTGGCACATGTGTTTGAGTTTGTATTATGTTAAAGAGACCTTATCCTGGTTAGAAACCCTTTACCTGGTGGAGTTTATTCCAAGCTCAGGGGTGACCCACTGCTACAATTATTAGTAGTGTGGTATATGGTTGGGAGGAATGTGGAAGGTCTACATGTAGTTGGTATTTATTTCCCGAGACAAGTGTTTTTCATGTGCTTATTTAAATTATTGTGTGTGTCATTATGATTTTTCTATCATGGAATCTCTATTGTTAAATTCTATATATGAATTGTTATTGTTGCTTGCATGTTGTTATTATTTCTACTTAACTCTGTTCATGTGAAGAGCAGTTCTATTGAATTAAATGGTATCAAAAATTCAGAATTTTTATGTGGCATGGCCAAGCTTGGGGCTGGGAATGTTACAAGAGAAATTTTGTTGAGTCCCTGATAGTGGGGATGTTACAAATTGGTATCAGAGCTTTTAAAGAGATAGTTTTTATGTGGCGTGGCCCAAATTGGATGGTTAGGTACATTACAGTGGCCTTATCAAGATCCTGGTGGAACATGCACTACACAAGTAAGGTCACACATGGAATAACATTGTTCAACCACCTATTATACTCACCAAGAATGAATTGTCTACACTTAAAGCATCCCAACAGACAACACCTCCACTTCTGGCACCGAAAGGGACCACGGTTGCAAATCCTCTGCTAGGTAACAATACTACGGATACGAAAAGCACAACTACTACAAATCCTCCACAAAAGAAATCTAAAATTTTAGATAGGAAAAGGGAACAAACTGTCGTGACTCCAAAAAAGGAAGGTATGGAAAACTATGTTGAGGTAACCACCACCAAACCCCCTATAAAGAAAGTTAGATGGTTTACAAAAATACAATCTCTTATTCTAAGGAAACACAGAACAAGACACACAACTGCAACACAATTGAAAAGGAGAAGAAATTTTGAGCCAAAAGAATAAGCCCAAGAATATCATCATGAAATGGACATGGTAGAACTCTCCACTAACACACAAGAAATAGTAGATGGTATAAAATTAGAGGTCTATGAGGCCTTGGATAACACATAAGAACTAGACCAAGGAACTTTGGAAGAAGGACTTATCATTCTCCTGACATCATATTCGGATGAAGAAGAGTTATGCATGAAATATCCCACTGACCCACAAGAACCAGTGGGGATCCCTTTTGGAGAACATGTTGAACATGAGGAAGAGGGTACAACACAAAAGGAGGAACATGAGACATAGGTTCCCTTTGTTCATCCAGAACAAACATAAAGCATTCCTCAAGAACACTCTACCAAGTATCAATAATTATAGGCAGAGGCTCGTGAAATCCCTCGATATACAATAGATAGAATTTCCTAGGTACACTCTCCCAAACCTCAAGAGTCACAAATAGAGAAGGGTAAGAAATATGGAAATACAAAAGACAAACTAGAAGCTATCCTTGATAAAAAAAAATAACATTTAAGGAAAATTTTACTCATGAAGAAAAACAAGAACCAGTGCCTCTTGTTGAATCAACAAGAGGCACTCTGGACAAAACAATTTCCTATCTAGAGGAGAAGGAAAAATCAGAACCATAGGCACCTATTGTTACACAAGAACCAGTAGGAGGTTCTCTTGGGGAATGCCCCACCCACTGATAGGATTCAAATAAGGAAGGGTAGGATGCAAAAGAGTTTGATGGTATAGAAGTAAACAATGGCAGAGATGACTCATCTCATGCACATGAACAAAAAACAAAGCTTACTACTCTAGAAAGAAAAACCACTTCCACAACTTGGGTAATATCCCACAATCTTTACCCATTTATGCATCCTCGGTAAAACAAAACAATATGTTCAGAATTAAGAACTAGAAGCTAAAACACAATCTAAAAATGTTGAAGGATGAGCTGGATGAACACAGGGTACCTGAGAAATCAGGTTACCCTGCAACAATTCCTCTTGTTGTAGGGGAATCCTTCACCAGTTCACGAGGAATAAATAAACTCAAAGAAACAAAGTAATTTTCTAGGATAGACATTTTATGTCAATTGATGAGGCCACTTAGACATAAATAGAGCAATAATTGGCACAAGACTTAGGAGTTCCAATAGAATAGGACATCAGTGAAAATAAGGAGGAAGAAGGAGAGCTATTATGTGGTGTCAATGACCTCCATGGTCACTCCGATTCCTCTAACTCTGAGTGATTGTTGGTTGCATGGGGACATGCAACAATTTTGGGCTAGGGGAGATGAAGGGTGCCTAAATTAGCATACTTTTAGCACCCATCCTTACCTTTTTGTTCACCATTTTCCATTTATCACTTCCTTTTTGATACTTTCCTTATCGAGTTTTTCCTTACTTATCATTAGCGTACAAATGTTTCCACATATGCCATTTTTATGCTATTATTTTATATTTATTAAAGGAACTTGCTAATTTATGTACTAATACTACTACATAGGAGGAATATAGTAGTTGCAACTCCTCACAGTGGCTACAATACCTCTATGTTTCAACTCGAAGTGCACTTTTTGTTGCTGTAATTTTGGGACAATTCAACTGTTTCAATTGCAAGTGCACTCTCTGTGTTGTGACTCCAAGTAACCATTTCTATCCTGGGTTCAATCCAACTACTACAATTCCAAGGGCACTCTCCATGTTGTGACTTAGATTAAACTATTGTTGTGACTCCAATTACAAATCCCTCCAACAAAATAGTCAGCGCTGCAGTCGGGAGATGGGAAATGGTCTTCACATAGGAAGGCAATAAGAGGCATGTAGATGAATAAAAGAGCAATAAGTTTTCCTACCAAGTCATCACATGCCCTATATTCACTAAACTATGCTAAAATAAAATGTTATGTTATGTGGGAAAATATGTGAAGGTATCCTCATATAAAAAGGATAACCCTCACTTTCATTTCATCATAATCTTTCCTCGCCATTGTGAGGTGCTACTTCTGAAATTTTCTCCCTTTTTGGGGTAATTAGTCTCTCTTTCTCATGCACTGTTCTTGGAAAGGCTCCTTTGTGGATGGTTGGCTGATATTGGATGGATATTTCTGAAATTAGGGTTAAATTATTTTGGTTTTTTGGATGAAGTAAGTAAATTTATGCAATTCTATGTTATATTATTGATGTTTATGGTGAAATTTTTATTTTGTTCCAAGAATTATTGTTTATTGAAACCCTAAGAGAGGAACATCAGTGATTCCTCCTCTCAAGGTATTATTTATCTAAAAAAAATTCATTGTCCTTGCTAGGGTTAGAACCCTCAATCCATAAATTGCTATAACTTTAGGATTTTAGCCCTAGAAAATTGATCTTTTACCTAGTTGAAGATCCAATAAGGGAGAAACAATTTCTAGAGCCCAAATGTACTTACACCCTAGAATTCCTTCTCCTTAAGATATAAAGCCTAAGGCCAAAATGTGCTTACACCTTAAGGTTTAGATCCTACCTCTTAGTTTCAAGTAGATCAACATTCAAGACTAGATGCATTTGAGACTCCATAGCCCTAAAAGAAATTAATCTAAAACTAACCCTTATGGTGAAAGAAATTGATAAAAACCTTCTTTCACCTCTCTCAAGTATTCTACTAACTATAATAACTCTTGTTAACACTGATATTTGCATCATCAAATTTTGGACAAAATAGCATATGTAGCAAGGCACTATGGAAGTTATGGAATTTTTACAACATAATCTTTTTTATACACAAGTATCTTGCTAAAGACTATAATAAGGGCCAAATTCATCTAAAAAGCACTAAATGTCAAGATCCATTGCAAACTTCCAAATATGTTACCAAACTCAAACCTAAGCACCAAGTGTGATGTTTAAAGTCCAAATATTTTTATGTTGGGCCTAACAGTTTACTCCTATCATGCTATCGAGAGTTATGAAAAGTTTTCAAAGACATAAACCTTCACTCAAATACTACCTATTAGCATTGGAAGTCACCCTTAGATTGCATCGAAGGTAAGACCAGTACCCATCATATTTTTACATCACAAGTTGGTTTTAAAGAGGTCAAATGGGCACAGGCTCAAGACAATATCGTTTGTAACTCAGAAAATAGGGACCGGCATGTACAAATAGGTGAGGTCTTGATCAAATTCTGTTAGTAAGTTGAGCTTAAGTGTGAGAAGAGGGAATACTTGGTGAGAGAGGTGAATGAGACTACTATGGGCATCAGGCCTTCCAGTAGCTCGGAGATGAAAATCTCAAACTCAAGAGAAATCTTGAGATCAAACTTCAGACACTGAAATATGGTGCAAGCAACACAGTCACAACAACAGAATAGTGAAACCTCCATTACCCTGCAAATGCAACAACTTGACTGGATCATCTATACCCAAGCCATTCAATGTAAGAAGAGAAAATATAACACAAGAAACTGATTAAAAATAGTGAAGATACTACTGTGATCGAACCTACATCACAACAAGATGACTACCCTCGACTGGATCATCCATGCCCGAGTGTTCTAACACAACTATTACAGAGAAATTAAAAGGAAGTTGAATTTCATTAAACAAGAAGTCTCAAATAGAGATACATAACTAGAAGAACCAAAGCTTCATTAAAATTTTACAATACAAGAGCCTAGCTCAACCATCCTCCTCTACAAAAATATCAAAATGACTCCTATATACTTAGAACAATTCGCCACTAAAAGAAGAGGCATGCTCGATTCTTTGCATTTAAGGCTTTATGTCTGCATGTTCGTTGGAAGACTTCAGATGCAGTCTTCTTTCAGATGAGAGATTTTGTCAGACGCAATAATGTTTTAGTAGGGACCTGTAGAGACACAAACTTGCTGACAATCCCTTATGGATTTCCAATTAAGTGGTGAGACAAGGTTTTACCAACCTTTCTCACCTTCATTAACTATCTGCATTGGGATCAGGATGGAGTCCAAGTCAATTCTTCTCCTGGAAGATGTGTTGGATACACTCTAAACACTGCCATCTAGATTTGTGTTGGATGCTTGTAGGAAAGACTAAAAGGTGGGCGTGGAGTGAGGATATGAAGAGAAGAGAGGTTCTTGGTGAGAACCAACAATTTGCAATGAATGATCGATAGTCATGTGGAATGACGTGATGAAAGAACAGTGATTGGGAGTACGTGGGCACCAGAAATTTGGAATATGAGGCGTAAAGGTGTGGGGGGTGATATGGCGAGGGGAGAGGACGTGGAGACAGGGCTGAGTACTAGGTTGGGGGTGATAGGGAAGAAACAACAAATAATGGTGGAGGTGATATGGGGTATGAGTGGGGACACATGTCTGGAGGTGAGAGGGGGATAAAAGTCAGCGGGGAAGTGGCAGGCATGGTCGGGTGAGTGGAGGATAGGTGTTGGCCAGAGTGAAGGCAGTATCGAG
>SNQJ01S0009226.1:25657-48803 GCA_010110895.2 Picea sitchensis | reverse complement strand
TTTTCCTCCTAATGTTGATGTCAGGATAAATTTGGGTAGCTCCAAAACATGAAGGAAATTCAACTCCATGTATTCCCCTACAGTTTCATAGAATACGTGGTAAAGTCCAAAAAATTTGTAACATAAAGCCTGCTCTGTCTTACAGCTGCTCACACCTAGTTGAATGTCTCTGGCAAGCATAGGTGGGTGAAAGGTTGATGCAGGATGATTGATATCAGGTGATGGAAGATCACTTACAGGCTCTAGGCAGGTTATAAACTGCACCTTTGGCTCTTCCTCTTCTTCTTCATGGATCTCCCAAGGATCAGAGTCATAATCATCATACAGAGGAACCATGGGAAAACTCTTCTCTTGGTCTTCTGCAGGATCAGGATGGCCAATTTCCACACACTGTTTTTCCTTAATGTATAAAGGAAAAGGGTCTGTTGCATTTTTTTGGAAATCCTTCATATCCATCTTAGAATTTGATTCATAGCTGTCATACACAGGATGGTTTCTCCCCAATTCATCAAAATAAGATGCAGGGATTTGTTTCTCTTCATTTGAATACACGACTATATCTTCGTTTAAATATGAGGCAACAAGTGAATTATGGGAATAATATGATTCCTCTATGGCTATGCATTCCTCAACCTCACCATCATGAGAAGTGATACCAAGAACATCTTCTCCTAGCACTGGAAAATCCTTTGCGTTTTCTTCAAAAGAGAAGTGAACACGATCTGCCTTCAATTTATCTATCCTTGCAGAAAGTGACCTCGCCAGCCACACCAACTCAGCTAGGGCATATTCTTCCTCCTCGCATCCTTCATCCTCTCAACTTTTATTATTACATATTTCATTTGAATCATTCATACCTTGAACACAGTCTTTATATTCTTCACAACAATGATGACAAATTAACTTAGAGGAATACAACTTTTGAAAGTGCCTATTGAAAGTTGCATGAAATTCTCCCAGGGAGGAGATGCTAGTAGGGTGTAAGGAGTGATACCATTCATGAGCATCTCCTACTAATGAGAACATGAACATATTTAATAATACATCCTCATGATGTATCTCCCATTGGTGCACGAGTTCATGAAACTCACAGAGATGTTGGGCAGGGTTGTCATCTTTTTGTTCTTTAAATATGGTCAAAAAATCAACCCACTCATCGACAATAGGAACAACATTGGGAAAACCAGGAACAATAGAGAAGTTAAAAGGATAAAACCTTCGAGCCATAAATTTTTCCATTTCAGAAAAGTGGAGTCACTAATCGATATTTTAACCATGCAATCACCAGGTGAATGATATGCAGTATAAGTGTGTATGGTCTTTGTTCACCATCAAAGACTAGATCCGATCATTTTGTTCTCTTAGGGGGCTTTAGGTGTAGCCAAATGGTAGCCACACTGAAAAAGTGGAGTCGAGATAGTGGAGTCACTAGGTGCAAGCACAATATTCAATGGTTATGATATCTGATGCACCTTCAAAATCAGAAGCTCGTTGTCGTTCTATCCCAACGAAAGATCTTCAATTTATTCCCCGACAACAACACCAGAAATGTTAGCACTGAAATTCACCCTCGGATTGCATCGAAGTTAATCCCAGTACCCATCAGATTTTTACGTCACGGGTTGGTTTTAAAGAGGTCAAATGGGTGCAGGCTCAATACAATATCATTTTAACTCAGAAAACAGGGACCGACATGTACAAACAGGTGATGTCTTGATCAATTTTAGTCAATAATTTGAGCTTAAGTGTGAGAAGAGGGAAGACTTGGTGAGAGAGTTGAACGAGACTACTATGGGAATCAAGCCTTCCAGTAGCATAGAGAGGAAAATATCAAACTCATAAGAAATCTTGAGATCAAACTTCAGACACTGAAATATGGTGCAAGAAACACAGTCACAACAAAAGAATAGTGAAAACTCCATTCCACTGCAACTGCAACAACTCGACTAGATCATCCATGCCCAAGCCATTCAATGTAAGAAGAGAAAAGATAACACAAGAAACTGATTAAAACTTGTGAATATACTACTATGATAGAACCTACATCACAACAACATGACTACCCTCAACTGAATCATCCATGCCCGAGTGTTCTAACAAAGCTATTACAGAGAAATGAAAAGGAAGATGACTTTCATTAAACAAGAAGTCTCAAATACAGATACATAACCAGAAGAATGAGAGATTCATTAAATATTTACAATACGTGAGCCTAGATCAACCATCCCCCTCTACAAAAATATCAAAATGACTCCTATATACTTAGAACAATTCACCACTAAAAGCAGAGGCATGCTTTATTCTTTGCATTCAAGGCTTTACGTCTGCATGTTCACTGGAAGACTTCACATGCAGTCTTCTGTCAGATGAGAGATTATGTTAGACACAATCATGTTTTAGTAGGGACTTGTAGAGACACAGACTTACTGACAGTCCCTTATGGCTTTCCATTTAAGTGGTTAGACAAGGTTTTACCAACCTTTCTCACCTTCATTAACTGTCTGCATTTGGATCAGGATGGAGCCCAAGTCAACTTTGTGCCTGGAAGACATGGTGGACGCACTCTGAACACTTCCATCTGGATCTGTTTTGGATTCTTGCAGGAAAGACTAACAGGTGGATGTGGAGTGAGGAGATGGTGATAATTGAGGTGCTTGGCGAGAATTGACAGTTTGCAACGAATGATTGGCAGTCATGTGGAAGGACCCGACGATAGAGCGGTGATTGGGAGTGGGTGGGTTCCAAAACTTTAGAAGCTAAGGCATAAAGGTGTGGAGGGTTATGTGGTGAGGGGAGAGGACATGGAGGTAGGGCAGAGTGGTAGGTCGGGGGTGATAGGGAAGAAATGAAAAATAATGGTGAAGGTGATATGGGGCAGGAGTGGGGACACATGTCAGGAGGTGAGAGGGGGAGAAAAGTCAGCGGGGAAGTGACAGGCATGTGGTTGGGTGAGTGGAGGAAAAGTGTTGGTAGGAGTGAAGGAAGTATCAGGAAGTGGTAATGAGGTTATCTTGGAGAGGGGGGTAGGTGGTAAGTGGTAATGAACAGGGGGTCCGAGTTGATGAGAAAACGACATGTTGGTGGGAGGCCCGCACCAGAAAACCACCAACTCGGACCCCACCTGTTAAAGGAAGAAGGTTGGTGGGGTATGACATGAATTGTGGGTCATCGATTTGATCATGTGCGTCTTGACTGTTAATATTAGTGTGCCCAATAGCTACAACACGCCAATCCATCGGGCCATCCAAAGACTTAGGGTAAAATGCATTTGGCGGGTTTTTTTAGCCCCTTTTTCACATTTTTTCACTGAGGGCTCAAATCCTAAGGGAAACCGCCCCCCCCCTACAAACATATGTTCCAACACTACCAAATATCAAGAAAATATGCAAATGAAAACTAGGCATGAACAATCATGAACCTAGGGTTTGTGAAATTCTCCTCTTGGGAGTGTTTTTATTTATTTATTGTGGGACATGTATCATAAGATTTATCTTCATCAACGACAGAATTTAAGACCATTATACAAAATATACCAGTCAGAACAAGGTTCAAAGGTTAAAACACTCATAACAGAGAGTTCGCATTGAAATACAATCCACTGTGAAATTTCCTGTAACAGACAATTTGCAACAAATTAATAAACAACAAATTCGTATTTTCATCATATCTTGAAATATACGAACTTGGTTTTTCGGAATTTTTTTTTGTAGGAGAAATATAATATATTTGACTTTCTGGACAACGATCAGCCCGAACCAGTTTATTGTTTGGGAGAAAACGTGAAACTATCACCTACAAGAAAGTTTGCATCGAATCCCACAGATGCGCTGCAAACTCTAAACAATTTGATAAATCCAAATTATGGGAGGGATGTCATCTATCAAAAAGGATCGAATGGTTTCCTAGGAGGTATTTGGACATGAGGTACATTTATTCTATCACCAAATCAAGTATCATGACTTGTTTCAAAAGGAATTTATCACAATAGACAAGATCCAAAAAAATAGGAGCTAGGTGGATTTTTTGTTTCACCTTGTTGTAACAACTCCTAGAGAAAAGGGAATCCAATGCAACTACTTGGGATTCGACCTCTTTAGAGTAGGAAGGAATGATACACTATAGATAAAAGTTGTTTTCTTGATAAAATGGTTCATTTCATGATCCAAGAGAGGCTCCTGAGAGCTTAAGAGGCAATTTAGTTGTGTATGCTAATTTGTAAGCATGCTAGGAATATCAAAATGTAACATTTCTACCCTTAGGGATTCATGAGAGTTGTTACTATCATATTTTGTTTTCTCTATTTTTCATTTTACATTTACATCTTGCTTGAATTAATTTAAGACATTGAGGATCACTGGATGTTCATGGGTAGGATATTCATGAGCTGCAAAGGATTTGCAGTGATTTCCTTCTTTCATGATTTTTATTCAAGTATTCTTTTAATTCATTTTGCAGAGAGGATCATTACTTGATGAATATTTATTCTTAGTGTTATCTACTTCATTCTTTTGTTCATCATTATATATCCCTTTTATCTGGTAGGTATTTTGATTTCCTTTGATTTGCAGAATGTTATGACTCCATTCCCAATGGAATGTCTCTACAGACAGTCTGATGCTCTCTTTCTTGCTAATCCACCAACCATAAAATTAATTTAATTATTCAAAACATTTATGGGTATTAGTCTTACACCTACAACAATATAGGTGTGAATTCTAGTGCTAACATTTTTGGCGATGTTACTGGGGAATGAAGACATAAAAATATCTTCCCTGGGATGTATGACAAATACTGTGACCAACACTTGATGGGGAACAAGGGCTGGTGACACAGAACATACTGCATCATTCACTTGTCGACTCCAATAAAGTTTCAATCAAATTTAAATACTCCACTAGAGGATGATCTTATTTGACAAAAATATGGAAGGACATTATGGAAAAACCATGTACCAAAGATTGAGTTTTCTTGATGATATATTATTCGTTGGAATCAATTACCTCTTATTTTTTCCTGAACATATTAAAAGATTTTTCCATTGCTTTCTCCATGTAAATGATGACCATATATTTGCACTTGTATATTCTTCTTTAAAAACTGTAGATATACCTTATTATTGCATAGTTGATTATGACCTAGATTCCTCTGAGCCATATGATGTACAAGGTCATTCTTGTGAACCTTATGAAACTGAAGTTGGTCTTATACCTCCTATGCTTAATCCATTACCTTCTAAGTTCTTGGATAAATATACACCTCTTAAATTATCCCCTATCCTTCATAAATTTCATCCAAAACATTATAAGTACCTCCCTATGTTTGATGGGGAGAATCTTACAGCTGAGAAAAATATTCATGCCTTTCAACATTTTGCAGATTTCTTTGAAATTGAGCGTGATGATGTGTCTATGAGGGAATTTTATTATTCCTTACAAGGGGAAGCCAAAATATGGTTCAAACATTTACAGACTGAGTCAATTATCTCATGGGATGAAATGAGGGAAGCCTTCCTTAGATTTTGGGGTGAGAGGAAATCATGGGATCTACTCATTTCAAAGTTTTATGCCATGAGGAGAATGAAAGATGAAACTATCTCAATGTTCAATAGGAGATTTTTCAATTTATATTACAAAATTCCCAAATATATCCAACCACCTAAAGGTACTGCCAAGGTATATTATGCAACAACTTTCCATCCAGACTTGTTTCTTCTTCTCTTGGAGAGGAATTCTATGTCCTTGCAACAAATGCTTAGTGATGTTCAGGAAGTTGAAGATAATTGTAGAGCCCGTGGAAAAATTTCAGATCAGATTGAGGGTGAGGAGTGTATTGCAAACAAATATGACAGTGAATATGAACAAGAAAAAGCTGATTTGAAACTTGATCCATTACATGATGAGCAAGAGGTCAATTGTATGGTGGATTTTCTTGAGAAATGTCAAAATGAGTTTTTTTATAGAAAAATATGATTCACATGTTGTTATCCCAAGTTTTATTGTTGATGACATTGATGAGGTATTTGATGTTCCAGTATACGATGAATATGATGATGATTATGATAATGATTTTCTTGAGCAACCAGTTGTAGGATTTTCATCAGGAAATGTTCACTTTCAGAAAACCAATGACAACATTTAGCTTATAGGTCATAGTTACATCATGGAACAAGATGAAAGTAGTGAGTCCACTAAAGGTAATTCTTTTCCCTTGTGTTTTTCTTCATTTGAGTTGCTTAAAAAAGTTTGTGAAATCACTAACGAAGTTGATGGATTTGAGATAAACCACATGGGTTTTCTGAAGCAGAATGACAATGTTATGAATCAACAACAATTTTTCCATTATCTTAATGATCCTATATCTTGTTACATGAGGAATGCTATTAGTTCAAAGCCTCAGTCATGCAACTGTTATGAATTTGAGAATAAAACTAATCTTAAAATTGAAAGTCATGTATCTTCCCTTGTGGATGATGACGAGCTATTGTCATAGTCAGCCATGTTATTATTGCAACACGATGTTCCAGTATAACAGTTTCATAAAGAATTTTATCTTGTTTATGGTAGTTCATTAACTGAATTGCATGAAAGGGAGAATGCATTTGGAAAGGTCACGCATCAGAGTCATATTTTTTTGCAAGGCCTTGATATAATCTTTCATTTATTTGAGGATCCTTTTGCAACATGTTTAGAATTAGTGGAAGGGACTAAGTTTTCAAATGTGGTAAATATTGAGTTTGTCTGAAATTTTTTATTTGAGTTTCCATTAAGCGAGTATTTCTTTTTGTTCCTGAACAAAAATGTGCAAGGAGTTCATCCAGTGGACAAGGTACTTGCATGGTTGCATTGGGTTTTTGATTTCACATGAATGAACAACTCATGGATTAATTTTTAGAGTAGGACTGCTTGCTAATAATCTCATAGTTTTGAGCATCTTTTCATCATTCAATTGTTTTTCATTTTGGTTTTTAGCATGGTTAGTTTCAACAGTAGTAGTTTCAGTGTGTAGTACAATACTGTTCAGATTTCAGTTTGTACATTGTTTTTAGTTTGGAAGTATTATAATTAGAAACAACCCAATGGATAGGAACATGGTATACAGGTTCTTGGAAGGCTTCAGGGAGCATGCCATCCCCCATGGAGTCAAAATTTAACACTGATATTTGCATCATCAAATTTTGGCCAACATAGCACATGTGGAAAGGAACTATGGAAGTTATGGAATTTTTACATCATAATGTTTTTTATACACATGTAGCTTGATAAATACTAGAATAAGGGCCAAATTCATATAGAAAGCACTAAATGTCAAGA
The DNA here is from genome assembly GCA_010110895.2 of Picea sitchensis. NCBI lineage: Eukaryota > Viridiplantae > Streptophyta > Pinopsida > Pinales > Pinaceae > Picea > Picea sitchensis. The sequence continues at coordinate 41,493 of SNQJ01S0009226.1, read as the reverse complement.
TCCATTGCAAATTTCCAAATATGTTACCAAACTCAAACCTAAGCACCAAGGGTGATGTTTAAAGTCCAAATATTTTTATGTTGGGCCTAATTTACTCCTATCATGTTGTAGAGAGTTATGTCAAGTTTTCAAAGACATGAAACTTCACTCGAATATGCCCAAAGATCAATAAAAGGTGCAAATGGAAACTAGGCATGAACATTCATGAAACTAGGGTTTATGAAATTCTCGTTTTGGGAGTGATTTTTTTTTATTGTGGGATAGGTATCAYAAGATTTATCTTCATCAATGGAAAAAGTTAATACCRTTATACAAAATATACTAGTCAGAACAAGGTTCAAAGGTGAAAACACTCAAAACAAAGAGTTTGCAGCAAAATACAATTCCCTAYGAAATTTCCTGTAACAGACAGTTTGCAACAAATTAATATGCAAAAAATTCGTGTCTTCATCATATATTGCAATATATGAACTGGGWTTTTTGGAAATTTTTTGTATAGTAGAAAAAGAATGTATTTGACTTGTTGACAAAAAATCATCCTGATCTAGTTCTCTGTTTGARAGAAAATTCAAAAACATCACATATAGGAAAGTTTGCAATGAATCTTGYAGATGCGTTGCAAACTCTAAACCGTTTGATAAATCGAAATTATGGAAGGGATACCAGTTATCAGAAAGTGTTCAAATGGTTTCCTAGGAGGTATTTGTACATGAGGGAAATTTTTTCTATCACCAGATCAAGCAACATGACCTATTTTAAAAGACATTTATCACAATAGACAAGATCCAAGAAAATACGTGCTAGGTGGATTTTATGTTTCACCTTGTAACAACTCCTAGAGAAAAGGGAATCTAATGAAACCACTTGGGATTCGACCTATTTATAGTAGAAAGGAATGATAAACTATATAAAGAAGTTGTTTTGTTGATAAAATGGTTCAGTTCATGATCCAAGAGAAGCTCATGAGAGCTTAAGAGGAAATTTAGCTGTCTATGCTGATTTGTAATCCTGTTCGGCATATCAAAATGTAACATTTCTTCCATTAGTGATTCATGATAGTTGTTACTATTATATTGTGTTTTCTCTATTTTTCATTTTACATTTGCATCTTGCTTGAATGAATTTACGACATTGAGAATCAATGGATGTTCATGGGTAAGAGATTCATGAGCTGCAAAGGATTTGCAGTGATTTCCTTCTTTCATGATTTATGTTCAAGTATTCTTTTAATTCATTTTGCAGAGATGATCATTGATTGATGAATATTTCTAGTTAATGTTATATACTTCATTCTTTTTTTCATCATTATATAGCCCTTTTATCAGGTAGGAAGCTTGATTGCCTTTGATATGCATAATGTTATGACTCCATGCCCAATGGAATGTCTCTGCAGACAATCTACTATTCTCTTTCTTGCTCTTTCTTGCTAATCCACCAACCATAAAATTAATTTAGTTATCCAAAATTTTAATGGGTATTAGGATTATAGCTACAACAGTCTAGGTGTGAATTCTACTACTAACAACTCTAACCCTAGAAAAATCACTAAATTACTTGTTGTTGTTATAAATGTTTGCTAAAACCATTTAAAACTACATTGATTTGTTACATACACTCATCTACAGGTGGCCTAACTTGCTCAAAAATCACTTCTAGAAATTGGATGATTTTGTATTTGATAAATGATTATTTTCTGTGTTGAATTTCTACATTTCAGAGAACTTCTCTTGTTACAATTGCAAAATACTTATTGTTGTTATAAGACTGGTTTATTGTCGTTATTTTTAACAACCATAACTAACTAACTTGTCTAATGTCTAAAAGAGGTTATTATTACATACTTTGGATTGAAAGTTTTTACATATATCATACAAAGTGTTCTTGTTCCACGAAGGTAGAAAAATAACCTTCAACCTCTTCTCTTTCCTATACCTAGACCAACAAATCAATGATCAAGACAAGGGGTGGTAGGATTGGATATTAAAATTTCTATTTGATCCCTTGAGATCACCAGGTAAGACTCCCTTATGGTGGACCTCCTCCATCACTAAAATGAGGGAAGATCCTACTAAGGTGACAATGGTAGTTTCTTCCATTGTTATGCAAGATTTGGAGATCTTGTGGTGGGCTTTGCACAAGTAAAAATCTTGTGATAAAATGTTGGCGCCATTTTTTGGGAGGATTGAGTCATTATTCTCACAATATTTCTATGGTAAACTTCTCCCAAAGCCCTTATATTGCAATTTTACCCAGAAACTCCACTGAGGGTAGTTCCCTCACCTTCCTTTCATGATCCTAGAGGGATCATCTGACGACTCCACTGATATATTCCAAGGTGTCATACTACTCTCAACTTTGTGATATTGTACACTCTAAAGTAATATAATTATGGCACCATGGTCACTTCAAAATGTGTTTCCCTTTCTGGATATTGAGGATGTTTCGAGATACCCAAATCATTTTTTTCTAGGTTGGGGGAAAAATTGTCCAAAATTTGATGGAGATTTGTCCTTGGATATTACTAATGTTGTGAATTTATTGAAGTATTCCTTGGATATAGATGTGACACATCAAGATGTTCTAACAATATTTTTTTTGTTATATTTGGAAGCAATAAAAAAAGATTGGATCAAGCATAATCTCAATCCAAAGAGTATATATTTTGTTACAATCTTCATTGAAGAATTCCTCAAAGGGTGGGCCCCGAGAACACAAATATATGAAGACATTATACACGATTTCATAGTGACCCTACAAAGGGAAGGGTTATTTTATAACCCTATTGAGGAAGTTGGTGAATCCATTGATGAACAATAATTTTAAGAGAATGTTCATGAAGAGGGTTAGCAACCCCTTGAAGAGGAGAAACAATCACCTCATGATTCCATTAAATATAATAGATATTTTATTAAAGAGAGAGATTCTGAAGAGGTAAATCATGAGGAATATTAACAAGAAGTACATGAGTTTCCTTATGAATATTTTGAATAAGATCACTTTGATGAGACACACCTTGTTGAAAACCTAATCCACGAAGAGGCTCCTCACAAAAACAGAGCACCGATATTTGATACTCCATTTGATTAAGTCATCCAAGGTYCCATTCCTCCTACAGATGAAGAAGAGAATGTGGTAAGTTATATTTATTTCCATCTTTTTTATGTTTCTTTATTTCATAATTYAGAAAGTGAATAAGTGTTAGAGGAACCCTTGGATTTRTTAGACCCTTCATGTTATAATAATGGTGATGATGTGATTGATAATATTGATGATTTTATACATGTTGGGAGACATAAATGGGATGTGATATTTCATGGTGGAGATCCCATTTAAGACATTGAAGGTCATTTTAAATTGTTTCCTTTAAAATAGGCATATGTGATTTCTATTGATTCAGAAGCTTGGCAACATGAAGATGACATTATTACATATTATTCCAACCACCTAGGGATGACTTATTATAGGACTCTCATGATTATTTCTATTCATATCCTGGAGGGTTTAATACATATTCTTTTGAGCACTTGGATTTATTCCAAGAAGAATATTTTCAACCACCGTTGTGCTCTAACTTTGATGATGGTAAGGACATGGTTTTCCCAGAGCATGATTTTTGTGATGAGAATTTCCATCCTTCTCCTTTTTAACCTTCTTGCTGCACTATATATGGGGTTGGAAGTTTTCTTCATGATAATCACATTCCTGTAGGATATATTTGTCTTCAACTAATGATTTTTTGCAAGGATTTTTAGTTTTACACACGAGGCCAACAAGCCTTGGGTTGAGATAATTTTTTTTTCTCTAATATTGGTTTCACCCCTTACCTTGCACTCTCTTTTCCCATAGACAAACTTAGATTCTTCCTTAGATTCTATTGAGAAAGTTAATTAACTTAATTATTGATCATTAAATCATCAATTCGTAGGTGTAAGCTTAGAGGTTCCAAAATTGTATGTGCAGGGACTAGGACTAGCATGACTATCTAATCTATGAAAAGAACATGAAATTACATTTGAAAATTATAAGAAATTTTTTCATTGGGAAACAAAACAAGAAAATATCCTTCTGGAGTAGGCTACAATATTTCACTTCATAAATTCCTGAGCTTCATGTAATATCATTCCCACCTTCAAGTAAAACTATTCTTTTGATTGCAAAAACAAACCAAGGAATGTAAAGCATTCAAAATATAATAGATGTGCTAGCTGAGCCAATAGTATCAATGATTCTCCACTGATACCAACCCCAATATTTAACCTACTCAATGGTTATGTGTTCAAGGGATTCAAAATAAGAACCTCACTCATGAACTATATGCTACAAGTAAATGAATAAAATCTACAAAAAGTAATCTAGAATTTGATTAGTTAAATATATCTACAACTTGCAAAGAAAGGAAATTATACTTAGCTTAATCTAATGCTAAATATCTAATTTGAAACATTGGACAAGTTGAGGGGCATGTTAGTAATATATTTTTTCTTGCAACCAAATGAAGGATGACTGAGGTTATGAGGCTAAGATCATATGAGTTAGCAACATAAATTCAGGCTTTTAGAGCCTCTGCACAACCCATAGTCAAATTTTCCTAAGGAAAATTGATGAAAATAACAAGAAAATCCACACCCTTGTGCGCATAAATAAAAAATTAAGCTCTCGGGGGTTTTCACAGTCCAAAGAGGATTTTCACAGTCTAAAGGGGCTTCTGGCAGTGCCAAAAGGGGCCTGTCACATTCCAAAAGAACTTAAGCGCTAATTTCCTAGGAGCTTATAATGGGACCGTAGCCCAGGAATCAAGCACTAGCAAACCTGCATGCCCCCACTAATCAAATAATAATCAAAGTGGGATAATAAATGATCCATATCTGATTCAAGTTTGATATCAGTGGATCCATCTAAATTTTGCAGATCCCCACAAAATCATCATCTAGGAAATATATTTTCACCCCAGCAAGAATAATCTCATATTATCGTCGACGATGTCATCGTCGGTGAAATGAAGTTCACATTAGCATGCATTTATCGCCTATAACTAATGATTATATCCTTGCCACATCAACTTTACACTTAATACCAATCAACAGTTGTCACATGGATAGGGAAAACCCTTAGACATACAGGTCAACATATTGAAATTGGGTGAAACGTGTCTTACCTATCTGCCACATCAGCGCCAACATGGACCAGTGAGAAAATGCGACATGTCCAGGGTGATGTCATCATAATATTGTTCATGATTTAGCCATTTCTATATTTGTTTCGAGCCTAGATTGACGAATATCCTAGTTTCAACGAAAGAACATCGACCCTCCTTGTTTCAGTGAAAGATCAATAACCCTCCTCGTTTTGGTGACATATCAACGACAAAGATCGGGTTGGGATCATCGTCAGAAAAATCCATTAGGAGACCCTCCCTTGGATCAAGTTAAAAAGTAGTGACGATGATTTCATAGTCGATGACCAAAGATAATATGAGGAAGATTTGATGGCTCAGCATGCCAGTAGAGCGTTGTCAAAGACAACCATGAGGTGACACATAGACATGTGGAACCCACCACATACACGGGTCCATATCTAAAAAATAGTTGACACGTGTCTTGTCTAGATGCCTCATCAACACCATTGTGAGCCATTATAAATCCACCACGTGTTAGGATGATATCAACATAATATCACTCATGCCTTAATCATTTTTTTGTGCTCATGCCTAGATAGATCATACGTCTGTCAGTTGTTTCCAAAATCCCAATGGATGGGACAGATTTATCTTATTGGCCCTTTAGAGTGTCTTCATCAGAGTCATGCTTGCATACTAGCCCTAGCCAATCTGATGAACACCACCAATCAATGACCTAGATTTAAGTAGATGCTCCCCTGATGGATGGTCCATATATGATCTTTGATCTCAATTTTTCCTGGCCATGTTTTGTGTCATCCTGCTAGGAGAGAAATGTCAAATACAATGAGCTACTACCAAATGGATGGGTGGAATCCACTAGATATATAGGTCAACACCTAGAAATTGGGTGACAAGTGTTCCCCTCTACCACATTTGTGCCAGTGTAGACTAGTATAAAGTTTCTATGTGTCCAAGCTAATGTCAACATGATGATTTTAACCTTAGAAAAAATTGGATTTTAACCACAACTATATCAACAGATCTCAGTTTTCTCCTAGATATCGATGGATCGTACAGATCTATTTTACCATCCTTTTAGAGTCTCCTTGTCGCAGTCCAGTTTGAAGTCTATACCCTGACAACTTCGATTGGGTGCCTACGATGGATGGTCCAAATCTTCTCTCGGATATTTTTTCAAGTAGGACCAATCAATGGTCCATATTTGCTTCTAGGTATTGAAGCCTCCCTACTAATTGTCACATCATCACGCTAGAGAAGCAATGTCAGGGCCAATTAGATGTTTCCATGTGGGCATGTGGAATCCTCTAGATGCACAAGTTAATACATCAAAATGGGTGGCATGTGTCCCACCTCTCTACCACCATGAACCAATAGAAAATTTCCACGTGTTCAAACTTGCATCAACATTATATATTTTCCTTGGACAAATTTTCACCTATGACCAAGATAGATTGACGAATCACTTTTAATTTTGATTACAAATCGACGGTTCTGATTCAATCTGATGAAATCCTTGGAACCCTTGTCATTTGATTTCTTGTTGAAGTCTCAACTTTGTGCCTCTAACAAGCCTCACTCTGACAATGGTCCATATATCATTCTATCTCAGATCAATGGTCGATATGTAATCTCAGAGCTCCCTCTTTAGAGTCTTATTTAAATCCTAGACCACGATTTCTCCGATGGGTGAGAATCCAATAAATGTTCCATGCTTGATCGATTTGATCCGACGACTGCTGAGTTTTACGCCCTTGCAGACCTTGATTTCTCTGATGGATTAATAGTGAAATTTAATCTATTTTGATGAAGTAGGCTCACATTTAAAGGATCAATGATCAACATTAATCATTGAGATCAATCTAATGACTATTGAGTCGCATGCCTATGCAAATTTGATTTTGAGCACCCAACAGTAGATGAAATCATTATAGAGTTTTATCGGGGACAAATATCAAGTGGATATTTTTCCATGGGAATCTCCAACCACCCCATGATCTCAGTGTAACTAATTTGAGAAAGTAAAAATAATTCATGAAATTTTACTAGAGGGAAAACCATTAAAGAATCAAGAAGCAGGAAACTATGTCAAGAAGATGGAAGTGGTTTCAAGAAGCAGTTTAGGGCATGAGTGAGAAGAATAAAAGAGAACACATTCACCCATTGTCAAGGTCACCACTTTGGGGAATTGAAGAGTTTCTTATAACCAAAAATATTTGAATAGAAACCTTGATCACATTCAATTGATAAATGTAGCAGGCGACTAGAGATTCATCCCTTGTGTTTAAATTTTGAGTATGTAATTCTTCTATTGGGTTTATGTTCTTGTAAAGCATCTCCCATTTTTTCTGTATTAGATCTTATTTATAAAATCCTAGACAACATGCCATTCTTCATGTTTATTATTTCTGTATGATGTCTGGTAATGACACAAAAGTGATTTCCTCTAAATGTATGACCATTTCTTGTTATTTTCTTCATGCATTTGAATGATATGCAGAGGGTGCCTCCTTGAATTTGAGTGTATTAAGATGTTAATTGTTTGAATCATGTTTTATTGATTTGTATACATTTTTTAGAGATATTGAATTCTTAATTGCTCGAAATGTTCTATTTCCATAAGCTATAGGATTCATTCTCAGTAGTGCCATGTATGTTTATCTTGTTTTTTATTCTAATTCATCACTTCATTCTCCTTTTAAATCTTGATTTTCTAAAACAATCGTAGACATATGCCTCTGATATTTGAGAGAATTTTTCATATGAGATAAGACTGTTTAAGGTCCTATAATTTCAGAAGAGAAAGAGAGAGAGAGGGAAAAACTTCCCAAATAGTTGCATAATTACCTTACTGCAAATATGGTATTAGGAATCATCTTGATTCTTGGCCCCTAAGGTTCCTCGAAATTGTTCCAATAACATCCTAGAACATCTTGAGGGATAACATTTGAAATGGTGTCATTATCAGGGATGTAAGTTGAAGAAATATTCCCTCGAGAATATGACATTTTAAGCTCTGATACTTGATAGTGATAATGACTCAAGAAATTGACTGTTAATATTTCACCTGGCGACTCCATAGAATTACAATTTGGTATCTACCAGAAGACATACTAGAATCCACCCTAATTTTAATAAGCTATCTAGATATTCCAATCTAGAAACGATTGTCACCTAGAGGAATATCAGAGAGAGTTAGACCTATTATTTTCTAGGTAATCCTCATATATAAATATCTCCTTCTATTGTTAATCGAGATGTTGAATATATGGATATGAATGAATATCAGAAGTCTTCTGCTCAATTTCCTCTAGAACTGTTAATAGATCTCCAAAATTCTCCTCTAGAATTTAATCAAGAAGTCAGTTCTTCCCATCGACCCTTATTGAAAATCCCTATTCCTCCTATGTCCTTTGAATCCCATAACATCATTATACAAAATACCATGGTTGTATTAGGTGTAGGAATACATGGGGGAAATCAACCTCCCTCACCCCTATAAATCCCTTGGTCACTTCCATATTTTCGCCATTAAATCTACTCCAAATTACCATGACCTCCCTGAGAATTACATGAAATATTTGCCCAAATTTGATGGGGATAAAAATTGTTTAGTTGAAGAGCATATGAGTGCTTTCCGAGACTTTACAGATGACCAGTTTGTAGAACATGATGATTTCTTCATGAGGCTATTTTTCCAAACTCTAGGTGGGGATGTTAGAAAATGGTTCAGAGAACAACATGTTGCCTCAATTGATAGTTTGCAATCTCTAGAAGTTGTCTTTATGAGGCAGTGGGGTGAGAAAAGGGATATCCTAGAATACTTGAATCATTTTTTCTCACTCAAGAAAATATCCAATGAAACCATTGATGAATTCAATAAGAGGTTTAATAAGCTCTATAACAAGATCCTTGTAGATATAAAGCCATCACAACCAACATCCAAACTGCAATACACTTGGGCATTTGACGTTGAGTTTTCCATGACCTTGAGAGAAAGAATATACCTTACCTTGCTAGTAATGCAAGAGGATGCAATAGAAATAGAAGGGAATATGAATGCATCAGGAAATATGAAGAAAAAAAAGATTAGGGACAAAAGAAAAAGGTCATGGAAGATTGTGTTACTTCTAATCCGAATAGAGAACCCCAAGAAGCAAAGATGGATGAGATTTCTAGAATGATTAGGAATTTGAAAAACAAGATGTCCATATTTGAGATAGAGAATATCAATTTAAACAAATCCCCCCAAGAGGTAGGCATAAGGAATCCCAATCCTAATCAATTCATAATAACTCCTAATCCATAACTCATGAGAAGGGAGAGAATAAATGAAGAACAACCCCTTCATCCCCTTGTAGAAACCAACAATGATAACAACTTTATTGAAGAAGTAGTGGATGAGGGATATGGTAAATACACAAAATAAATCAGTTGTTCTAGACAATCATCCTCGGTCTAAGAAAGTTGGTCCAACGCTAGCCAAATATAAAGCTAAATAGGTTCTGGATATTCCTAAGGTAGATGAAGTTTTGGAGTCTACAAAAAAGGAAAAAGAAACTAAAGAATTTGATTAATTAGTTTCACATTTCAATTTTGAATCTGAATTGTCTAAGATGAAGATTCATGTGCCCTTGGTGGAGATGGCTAAGAACCCCTCATATCATAAACAAATTGAAAAACTAATGTTAGGGAAGGGATCAACGAATCCTCCTGGTACTTTGAATATATAAAATGAGTACCCTACCATAGTTTTTGGTCCTCATATTGATGAAAAAGAAGCATATGTGGTACCCTTCTATGTGACCTTGAATATTCATGTTAATATATTGCACAATTGTATGCTCGATTCTGGAGCATCACACAATATAATTCCCAAAGTAGTCATGGAGATGTTGGGATTGTAAATAACCAAGACATATCATGACCTCTATTCGTTTGATTATAGACAAGTGAAGTGTTATGGGATGATTAAATACATGATAGTCACCCTGGGCCAATTGTCTGTTAATAACATTATAATGGACATGGTGGTGGCTAATGTACCAACAAATTATGACATGATGTTGTCCAGAACTTGGGCATGCAAATTGGCAGGAAATATGCAAATGGCTATAAATTATTCTACTGTACTAGTTTCTAGAGGAGAGATCAGAAGGCTGTACTGAGAAATGCAGTTTTCTTTTGTGGTCAATGATCATAGAAACCATGTGAATAATCCCATATATGTTATTGATGAAGATATGGGTTGATGTATCTTGTTTGTAAATGAAGAGTACAATGAAACCCCAATGTTTGCAGATCATATTATAATCCTTGTAGAGGAAGTAGATTTCATATGGAAAATGTTTTTTGATGGTGCATGCTCAAAATAAGGAATTGGAGCTGGTATAATTCTCATCTCTCCCACCAGAAAAAAAAACATTTGTCCTACAAACTAGATTTTGAGGCCACAAATAATGTAGTTGAATATGAAGCCTTAATTTTAGGCCTGGAGGTAGCAAGAAAGATGCAAATTACCAAGATGGTGGTATTTGGAGATTAAAATCTAGTTGTGCATCAAGTTAGAGGCTCCTATCAAATAAGAAATCCAAGAATGAGGGATATGATTGATAATTTTTATGTAGCTTGCAATATTTCTATTTTTTTGAGAGAGTTTAATCAACCAACTAATTCCTTGGAAGTAGCATCTAGTACCTTTAAAGTACCGGCCAACCATCAATTTAAATATGATATTGAGATGAGATACATACCTTCCATTCCTAATAATATCAAATACTAGAATGTATTCAAAGATGATCATCAAATAAAAAATTTCATGGAAGTGATATATGAGTTTGCAAATACTCATATCGATTCAAATGATGAAGAGGAAAAAAAAAGAAGATTGGTGGGGAAATTGGACAGATTCCTAAATTCAACAATTACATGGTTGAGCATTAAGCTTTGCAACACAAGAATAAATTCATTCCCAAAGGATTGGTTCCTTTAGTTTTTTGACAGAAATGATGTACCTATCAAACCAGTTGTAATTCCCAAGGATGATAGCATCGAGGAATATAATATTGGGACAAAAAAAGATCCTAAATATATGAAGTTGTGAAAAAATATTCATGATGATGATAGGACTGAGTATTTTCAGTTCTTTAAAGAGTACATGGATTTATTTGCATGGATATATGAGAACTTGAAAACTTATGACACCAGTATCATCCAACTTACAATACCCCTCAAACCTGGTACTAATCCTTTCAAACAGAAGCTCAAGAAAGTTAATCCTCTTATTTTTCCTATAATTAAGAAAGAGGTGAGAAAGTTATTATATTCTCAAATTATTATCCCCTTAAGATACTCTGAATGGGTTTCTAATTTAGTTCCAGTGAGGAAGAAGACTGGGGAAATAAGGTTGTGTGTAGATTTCAGGAACTTGAATAAATTCTCATTAAAAGATAAGTACCCCTACCCAAGATGGACCATATATTGTAGAAAGTAGTAGGGGAAAACATGATATACATGATGGATAGATTTTCAGGATACAACCAAGTGGCCATGCACCTAGATGATAGAGAGAGGACAACTTTCACAACACTATGAGGAACTTTCATGTATGAAAAAATTCCATTTAGTCTGATAAATACAAGAGAAAATTTTCAAAGAGCTATGGACATTGCTTTTGTAGGTGAGAGAGACAAGTTCATTGTCATATAACTTGATGACATGATTGTTTTCTTCATGATTGATGAATATCACATCAAGAATTTAAGGAAAACCTTTGTGAAGTGTAAGAAGTTTGGGTTGTCCTTGAACCCCAAGAAGTCTTATTTTGGTATGGAAGAAGGAAATATTCTTGGCCATATAGTATCCAAAGAAGGGGTGAAGATAGATCTGAAAAGGGTGGAGGCAATCAAACAAATTGTCCAGCCTAGGAAAAATAAAGAGGTACATTATTTCCTAGGTAGAATAGGCTTTATGAGAAGGTTTGTCAAACATTTTGCTGAAATGGTGAAACATATCACCAACATGTTGAAAAATTATCATGAAGTCAAGTGGATAGTTGAAGCTAAAGAATCTTTTCAACAAATCAAAACATCCTTGGGAAAATCTCCAGTTCTTATCAACCCAAACTATGATAAAGAGTTTCTCATTTTTTCTTTCACTTCAGTTCATACTATAGTTGTTGTGTTTCTACAGAAGAATGAATAAAATCAAGAGAAACTCATATCCTTTTTCAGCAAGGCCCTGAGATATGTTGAGATGAAATATAGTAACATGGAAAAGAAGGCTTATGCATTAGTCAAACCATTAAAGGATTTTAGAGATTATATATTGCATTATGATATATTGGTTTATGTACCTACCAGTACTATAAAATGCATTCTCAAATATCCTAACAGTGAAGGAAAAAGGGGTAAATGGATTGCTAAGATTCAAGAGTATGATGTGCAGATGAAGCCCACAAAGATGGTAAAAGGAAAAGGGCTAGCCAAACTATTTTCTGAAACAAACTGAAAGAATTTATACTTGACTATAATATCTGCAAGCATTGTAGAAGAAGAGTTTGAAGAGGATGAAACAAAATAACCATCCTTAGAGGTAGATGCCAAATTTTCTCAGTCTGATTGGTATAAATACATCATTTTTTACTTGCAGAATTTTTGATGCTCACCAACATGGGATAAAGCTATATCTAGGTCTATCAAGATTGAGGATGTAAAGTATTTAATTTTGGGGGGGAACCTATTTTGGACAGACCCAGGGGGAATCCTATTAAACTTCCTCACTGAAGAATAAACTGAGGGCATAATCATTAAGTTTCATAAGGGTGTGTGTGAGTCTCACCATTCTTGGAGAGCCACTACATACAAGATCCTTATAGTTGGGTATTACTAGCCCTCTTTATTTTCTGATGTAATTGGATTGGTTCGATCATGTGTAGAATGTCAATTTTTTGCATGAAAGAAAAATTTGTTTCCCCTCCCCCTAAAATCAATCAAAGTTGAGACACCTTTCTAGCAGTGGGGATTAGAATTCATTGGTGAGATTAATACAAATTCAAGTGGAAAACACAAATGGATTTTGGCAACCACAAATTATTTCACAAAATGTGTAGAGGCCATACCTGAAAGGGAAGCCATAGATACAATCATCATAAAGTTATTAGAAGAAACAATCTTGGCCATATTTGGGTGTCCAAGAAATATCATGGTTGATAATGCTCAAGCCTTCAAATATTCCAAATTGGTTAAGTTTTTTCATGATTATAACATAGAGCTAGGACATTCTACTTCTTATTATCTACAGGAAAATGGTTTGGATGAATCCTCAAATAAGAACCTTATAAAAATTATTAAGAAAATGTTATCTCAAAAAAAAGGAATGGGATTCCCACATGAAATATGTTGTCTCAAAAGACATGGTTATCATCAAGAGGGCCATTGTAAATTCCCATTTTCAATTGGTGTATGGGTTGGAATCCATTATCCCCATTCAACTCATCCTCGTTGTGATGAAATTACTGCAAGATGAGGATATATAATCAAATGACATGCAGAGAATAATTAATTAGTTGATTGAAGTTCAATAGGTAAGGGAACAAGTTCAAATAAAGGCCCAATTTCACCAAAGAAGAATATTTTGTTTTTTGTTAAAAGGACCAAAGAAATAAATTTTATGATAGGGGATTTAGTTCAAAAATGGGATGCCCAAAGGGAAGCTAAAGGGAAACATGGAAAATTCAATAATATCTAGCTTGGACCCTTCCAAGTGGTTGTAATCCAAGATAACAACACTTATGATTTATCTCAGTTGGATGGATATTTGTTTGGGGATCCTGTAAATGGGAGGTTCCTCAAGCACTTTTTGCAGTACTGATCACTGCAAATGTTTATCTTATGTTAAACCTCTCCTCAGGCTATGCAGTTCTTTTTTCAGTTCTTTTCTAACATTTATAACAAAAGAAAGATAGAATTTTAAACTAGAGGACATAGGGAAGCTAATTATGCATTGTGGGAAGGTTGAGTTGCAGGATAACCTTTATACCTTAGCATGAAGACGAAGAATATCTAAACTAATTCAAACTAGCATTAATACCATTTTGATTAGTAGACATTCAACATTGTATGAGATAACAATTATAGAAAAAAAAAATTAAAATATATATATGTGTGTGTGTGTGTGTGTGTGTGTGACAAGAAGTTAGTGCAAGAGATTTAATTTTCAATTCTCTATTATCAATCACAAGTTAACACAATCAATTTCTATTCATCAACTAGAATACAAAAACTATTATAACATTATAAGATAACTTTAAATAAAAAATACAAAAATTCTTACTCGATTCAACAAAAAATATTGAATCTGAAGACAGAGATAATCCCCCCTGGTCCAATCACATTCATGCCTCAGATGAAAGAAGTGTCTTTGTCTCTAAACAAAACTTCTTAATTAAAATAAATTACATAGTAATAGTTCTCTTACAAAATTCTAGAAAATGTATTTCTCTCCAAAACCATCGACCTTGCATCCAAGGTCGATTCCCTTATTTATAAAAATAATCTAAACTAAAAATAGCTACTAAAGTTGTGTTAAGTCAATAAAATGACACGTGGCAGACTTTATCTATATGTTCTATTCTACTTCTCTTGAGGTCATCTGGTCATTTACTAAAGTGGATTATTTCTTTCGTATTATGACCATTTGCAGAAGAGATATTCGCATGTGGTTGCGTATGGGAACCTGTGTTGGTCCATCGGAGCAAAGAGGACCTCCTTCATCTCAACTTCTCATTCCTTGTACTTGATTAGTGTGATACTCAAGAGTTGTAATACTATGCGATATTTAATCAGTGGCTCCATGAACTTATTCACTTGACCCAGGATCATTCTTGAAACCCGTGAAATATATGCTTCATACACCTCGTCTTGCTCCTCATGTTGCTTAACTATGTCTTGTAGTATGAAGAAATCTTCTGGTGGACTGAATTCTGGCAAGTTGGTTTTCCTCATTTCCTAATTGATTTTCTCCCAACGTTTCTCACATTCTTTTCGTCTCTTTTTCAATTTTTGTTGGGGTTCTTGGACCATGCTTACACAGTATTCAGTTTCCTTCCTTATTCAGGAGATGTTGTTTTCCATCAGCACTCGGAAGCCATGATATTATGTATCTTGCCCCTTATGTACTTCGTTGATGTAATATATCCTCTCTAAGTCTTGATGTCCCTTCTCATACCATCGATGCATGTATTTATAGGTTTCCAACCCCACGAGAGTATCTTCTTGGAAATCCGTTATGTGAGCGGTGAAAAGGTCTCTCTCCCTTGTGAATTACAAATACATATCTAGAAAATCACATTTCAAGAGTACCACTGGCTGTGTTGAATTTTGGAAATACTTCACTTGATGTCTCATAAGGTCCAATTCTTTTTGCATGGTGGATACCTCCCTTTCATCCATTTTTTCCCTGTCTAAAGTGGAATTGGTTATGGACATACCTACTTTGGTTAGCTCAGTCATCTTCTCATTTTCTATGTCAAGTGACATTTCCTCTATAGTTATGAGAAGTGTGCTATCGAGCGTGAGCTTCCTTTTCTTGATTTTTCTTCTCATCACAACTTTTCGTTTCCTGTCATAAGAAATTTCCTATATATTGGTGACTTCATCTTGTTATTGTATAAATCCGTAAGTGCAGACACAAACCGATA
>SNQJ01S0009225.1:70070-91953 GCA_010110895.2 Picea sitchensis | reverse complement strand
AAAGATTATGCTATATGCTACCAAGGGAAAATTGGAGGTGACAATGAGTTAAATGTACATGGCTTTGTCGACGCTGACTGGGCTGGAGATCCTGATCAACAGAGGTCGACTAGTGGATATGTGTTCAAGATGATGGGTGGATCAATCAGCTAGATGAGTAAGAAATAGGCAGTCATAGCCTTGTCAACAACAAAAGATGAATACATGACAACCACTCATGGAAGAAAAGAAGAAGTATCGATTAAAAGGTTGTGTTAAGGAATCAGGTTTGAGCAGAGAGCTATGGAGATAAGTTGTGACAGCCAAAGTGCAATATTTCTGGCAAAGAACCCAACTTATCATTCTAAGACTAAGCACATTCATGTACAATACCATTTCATGAGAGACATGGTGGAAAGCAATGAGGTGCTACTAGAGAAAGTAGACACATTGAAAAACATAACAGACTTTTTGATCAAATCTATGAGTGTTGTGAAGTTCTCTTGGTGCAGAGAGGCAATGGGAATTGATGCCTTGGGTCTATGAATGAGAGTTCATAAGTCTCCCCATTTCAACAAAGAAAACAACAAGTGGAAGAATGTTGGGTTGTTATATTCTTTGCAGTGAAAGTCTAGTCGCGGTGGATCAACTGACAGCTGAAGCTGAAGGTTGATGTGGTTCAACTAGGTAAAGATGAAGTTGAAGGAATCAACAACAATTCGAAGGTCGAGGTGGTTCAACTGGGTAAAGACGAAGTCAAAGACATTGAAAACAAGTTGAAGGTCGAGGTGGCTTGACCGGGTAAAGTCGAAGATGTCAACCAACAAGAGGTCGACAAGCAGGAGTGTGGCAACCGACTGAAGACCGAATGAAGGCTGATTGGTATTCGACTGGTAATCCGACTTGGTAGTCGTCTGTAACATAATCCCAAGATTCACAGGATTTGTAGCTAGTGATCTGCGTGGATATGTAACCATTTTTGGGCGCCTTTTCTTTAGGGTTTTTCCTGCTGTAAAGCCTATAAAGAAGGCACATTGTAATGATGTAAGAAGCTAATCAAAGATGATCAATGAATCAATAATCGTAGAGGTTGTTGGTCATGTAGATGTACGCCGAATTGGCTACATGGTTGTTCTTGTGTAAGCAAGAGGGTATGATGTCGATTGTGTCGTAGGTGTGGAATGCTATCCCCATTTTGTGGATAACTAAGGAGATTATGTCTTGAGGCTCTCAGGTTGCAGTTATGGAGTGCCAAGAAGACTACATGGCAAACAATACCCTTTTGCACAGTTGGAAACCCCTCTCACCACCACAGATGGTCACATATTTCCAGATGGAATCCACCACATCGTCTGGCTTCCAAAAGGCAGTGGGCCTTGCTCCATGAGGTACAAGTCACTATTATGGTGAGCATCATTTCAATATTTAAGCCATTTGACTATGTTGTATCTTAGATTCACTTTTCCTTGCTTGACCTTGGTGGTTGACATTGTGCTCTAGTAAGTGGTCTTCCTTGGACATGGGTTCGCTACTAGGAACTCCCTTAAAGATCCATCGTACCATTTTTGTCCATACTTACCACTTTCCATCATTATTTCCCCCCATTTCCTTATCTCTTGGGATTTTAGGGTGTATTGACCCAAGAAGGGGTTGTCCCTCATTCTATGGGAAGAAGGGGATGAATGCCCAGAGGGATTGATGTTGGGTAAAAGATAAAAGCCTTGTATGAACCTTCCATATGCTTCGCCCAGGGATCACCCAAGAAAGCAGTGAAACACTTATCTTTGAGTAAAGGGGGACCCACAATATGATAAATAATGCTTAAAGGGTTAGTTGAATGATAGGAGGTCTCATCATGAGCCGACCTATCACATCCATGAATATCTAGTGGTATGACATTGCCATCATCTGGCCACCAAAATAGGGTAATGGCTCTCAGCTGCATGGTTGAGAGAAATGGGGTCTCATCACGAGCCAACCTTCTCATTTACACTAGGTCTTTGTGGTTGCCATTGCCATCATCTGGACACCACGCTAGGGTAGTGAACTTCAACCTTTCCTTAAAATTATGAAAGAATAAAAGAATGGAAAATAATGGGCTTGGAAAAACTGCATTGCGGACAAAGGTACCACACAGCCTCTACAAAGGCACCTATGCATGAGACACTACAACCCCTTGTATGTCATGATCCCTATGCCCATTGAGTCTTGACCCTGACCACTTCACCCACTTTACATTTCTTAGAGAGGTATCTCTTGGAAACTCTTCTTGACCTAGGGCAATATGTACCCAATAGGACACCTCGTCAACCCTCCCGAACTCAAGCTTGACAAGTCGCATAATATCTTTGAGTAATTAATTGTTTGATATAGTGATCTTTGATGCACATGCTTAGGTGGCTCATTTATTGAGTGGATTCACTTATCATGATGTTATGACTTGAGATCCTTGGAGGGCATGCTCATGTCTTTGCAGGTCCTAGTTGGTGGACAAATTTGGGAGAACAAGCCTAGCTTGGGCTTCCATGGGGCTACAAGCCCACAGGTTGGATGCCAAGGGTCCACATGCTAGATCACAGAGATGAAGTATTGAATACCTAGAAGATGATGTGAAAGACTTAGCCCATGCCTCACATGCTAAACGATTTTCCCAAGAGGGGAAAAACGTCTTCGTTTTGAGCTTGACATCATGTTTGGGGGCTAGGGTTTGGTGGTGGTGTTACCACTCATTGACACATGGACGTTTTGAGGAGGATTAGGCCTTGTCCATGAGGATATTTCATAGATGCTTGACATGTGGAATTTGGAGTCCTACCATAGCTTCTACAACACCAATGACTTACTCCAAGTGTCAAAACATCCCGTAAAGGGGTGACATCCATGTAAAATTAGGGTTTTATTTGTGCAAAAGTGAAAATTTAAGTGACTTTTTAATAGTACTTTGATAAAGGGGGCAAGATTAGGGTTGTTGACAACTAGTCTTGTGGTTTACCCCTTAATATGTGGACAAGTCACCTTGGTGACATTTTGTATAAATAAGAGATCATAAGATCTCATTTGGACATAACTCTCCCTCTTGTGAGAAGAACTTGGATTGGAATTTTCACTACACTTGGCTTCTTTTGTCTCTTGTGCACTTGTTTATGGCTATCTTGATGAATGGTTGATGGAGGAGTGAGGTGCCAGCCTTGGATGAATGGTTTCTAGTTTTTATGGTGGATTGTCTTAGCATCTTTCTTGATTTTGGTATGGTTTTTTACTCTTATGCTATCATTGTTTCAAGTCAAGGATTTTTGTGCTAGGAGCTAAGTGGGAAGTAAGAGCATTTACACCCCCACTCTACTCTTCATCATTTATTGCTTGAAGTTTATTGATGTTGCAAGTGTTTGTTTGAGGAAGTAAGAGGATTTACACCCTTCATTCTCAAACCCTAACTAGAGATACTTGCCTTGGGAAGTAAGAGGATTTACACCCCTAAGGAAGTAACATCTCTAGTTTATTTACTTGACTCCATTAACCCAATTTTTTTAAGGCACTAGTCATTTATTTTTGCATTGGAGATATAAAATCATTGCCTTGAAAAACGTGAAATTTTGTCTTTTGAAAGATCTCTTGCTTGGAGTTGGTTTTCCACATTGAGAGGACTCTTCCCCTACTAGGGCATCCCCTCTCTCCCACTACTTTAATTGATGTTGAAAACTTTAACCTACAAGGATTAGGGATTCATAACCCTAGCTAATAAAACTCTTTTATCTCACAAACTAACCCTAAGAATTCTCTCTAACTTCACTCACCTAGTCTACTAACTAGGACACACTTTTTGGGCTAGTTCTTGACAATTTTCCATGGTTAATTTTTCTGCTGCATTTCATTGAATGCTACAACAATAAGGATGCAATTTTATGCATAAAATACATGTTATAACAACTTTCTTTATTCAGCCTCATAGTGCCATATTTAAGTCATAATTGATTGCCTAATTCACCAATAATATCATTGGTTAATCTTATGCTTTTACATGATGATTTATATGTCTTATTTGTTGATATAAATTGTCATCTTCTATTGCAAATTAGGGACAACAAGCTTAAATTTCTGATCCATACTAACATATATCATTGCAAGGTATCTTTCTTTGTGTCTCGGGCAGGTACAATCATCCAAAGAAGTACTACACCTTTGGGGAAACAATCACTTGACTTACAAGGAATCTCTTTTCACATCTCACTCCACTTAGATCCGAATTCTATGGGTTTCAATTTCATCTCCATCCATCTACATCTCATTCCCCCTAGGGTCACTGGGATCGCCTCCCTAGAGTGACCTAGTCACCCTTGAAGTGCGGGACCTACATCGAGGTGACATTGAGTGTATGATTTCATAGTTTTGGCACTTGTTTTTGTGGTTGGGTCGAGCTTTTCCCAACCTACAACTTGTGCTATAACATGGAACAAGGTTAGACATGTAATCTTTTATTCTGAATGAATAAGACAAGAGAGAAGAATGCTCAAGGAATGCTAGTTTTCCCAGTTTGAGTTTCCAGGGTAAAATCTTTGTGTATTGTGTGTTTTCTTTGTCATTTACTTTCTTGATTATATCTTTCTTCCTCTCTTCTACTAGGTTTAGCGTGGAAGTGTGTCTCATTTCCTAACACTAGGCTGAACCCCAACTGTAATTGTAAATATAAATGTACATATGTAAATAAGCTAGTGAGTTGTTTGTATCAAGTCTTGAAGTTAGTTTGTGTGCACATCCTATAGCGTGGTGATTGCACAAAGATTTTGCATAAATGAGAGAACACACACATTTCATAGTGTAGCGCACACTTGCGTAAGTGTGTGAGGATGGAATACCAAAGGAAGAGTGCACACATTCCATAGTTTCGTGCACATTGGATTAAGTGTGTGGTTTTGGGGCCAGAGAACCTATGTATATATGTTTGTTTTTTGAGGCTGGAGAGCCTGCAAGATTATTAGGTTGGTGAGCTTGGATGAAAAATGCCAGTGCACATGTATTGTAAATGTAATCACCCTCAAGTTGTTAATATAATCACATCATTGCGCGCGAGCTCAAATTAGACGAAAAGAGACGAGGGGCTAAAGACCACGAAAAAGGGAAACAAGGGGAGCTTAAGTCAAGGGAATATTTTATTAATATTTCCAAAATTTTAATTTATGTATATTTACTTATCCTAAGTTCTCAAGGGATGGGAACGAGTCAACAAGTGGCTAAAATCTAGTCCTGAAGGTGAAAAGTGTCTAGTTATGACCATGCAAATATATTACTGAGCCATAGTGTATTTTGGGGGGATTATTCATTATTTTGATGATCCTTCAGTTGAGATCTCTTCTGGGAGGAACGATATTTGGTTGTAATTACTATCATTGTTGAAGGGAGTGCTAGGGAAATCCTGTGTATTGACGAAGAGGAGGGTTGTCAGGCCCATAGTCAAAGAAGAAGGTAGTTAGGCCCATAAGCATTTCACTCCAGGTGAGAGATTTGCTGTGTCGAAGAAGCAGGTTGTCAAGCCTGTAAGCATTTCTCTCCAAGTGAGAGATTTGTTCTGTCGAAGAAGTGGGTTGTTAGGCCCGTAATCATTTCTCTTCGGGTGAGAGATTTGTTGTGTCGAAGAAGCGGGTTGTTAGGCCCATAAGCATTTCTCTCCGGGTGAGAGGTTTGCTGTGAATATTTCCCTGGTGTGCTGGGCATTAGATACATGGCTCTGAGACTTTCTACCAGGCATGTTGCTGAATCCCTGGAAGGGAAGTGGGGTAGCCGAAGAACTGTTGAGCAGAGAAGGAGCACACTTCCTTGGGTGGGACAAGCATGTGGGGAATGAGAGATTGTATGCTAGTGGCTGCAGTGGCACCTCAGACTGAGCGTTTTGTTAAATTCCAGACCATAGCTTGGCATTATGAACCCTTTTTCCCTATGGAGTTTATGCCCCAGTTTAGGGGTGACCTGTTGCTGAAAGATCATGAGTGACAGAGTCTATGGCTGGGAGGAACTTCTAAGTTACACACACAATTGGTGACTTTGCATTAAATATAAGTGTTTCTTTTGAGCTTATTCTAATGATTGTACGCTTATTTTCTGTTATGGGTTATTTTCCTGTACAAAATTGCATATACATATTGTGGTCAATTATGTGTAATGTTACTGCTTATATGCGTTTTGTTTTCTTGTAAACTGTGACATATGTGGGCATGCCAATTGTAAGTGTTTATGTTATCTAAATGTATAGTTAATTTGTACAATGTTGCTCCCTGTTATAATATGTTTAAGTATTAAATTCTGTGGTATGACTAGAAGATTCCAAGGCACAATATAATTCATCATGCGTACTGCGAAACGGTCCACACGCAAAAAGGTGATAGAATTTGCGTGCAACATCATATTGATTGTGCGCAGTAGTATTATGTGGGTAGAGTAATTGCATGCACAATAGTTTATAAGTGCTCTGAAGGACTATGCACACAATAGATTTATGTTAGTTATTCCGCTACTATAATTGTATTAAAAGAAGTTTACTCGTGGAGTGAGACCCAACTTGGGTCTGGGTGCGGTTCCCTAAGGATTGTGCACATATATTCTAATACTACTTGTAACAGGGAGTGTTGTAAGTAGTATCCACACACTAAACATGTTTTAGTAGCATAGCCTAGCTTGGTGGTTGGGGATGTTACAAAGTGGTATCAGATCTTAGTTAGTTTTAGTAGCATAGCCTATCTTGGTGGTTGGGGATGTTACATAGTCTATGTGATACAAGTGGTTGATGGTCATGCCCAAGTAGCAAGGTCATTTCGGTGTCAGAAAACGATTGGGCTTCTTAAGTGGTATGGGATGCTTGAGAGGAATGAAAAGTTTAGCCTCGTGACATACATTTGTGGGTGCATCAAGAAGAAGTTATGTAGCAAAGTTTGGTTCCAAGGCAAGGATAGCCTCATGCTTATTTATACTTCTATAAGACTATGGTGGTTGGCCAAGTCCACCCTTGTAAGACTAATATTGTAACATTATTTTTCTTATATATTGTATTGTGGTTTACTTTTGATGCGATGTTGCAAAGTGTTATGTTTTAATGGCTAAGTGGTAGACTTGCATTATTTGTGATGCTTAAGAGAAAATGGTTGGATGTTGCCTCCCTTGTTATACGTGGTTGTATAAATTCTAACATTAACTAGGCATATTTGGTTGGGTCTTGTTGGAGAAGAAATAATCTAGGTGCATTAGTCTTGGGTGACCAAGTCACTGGGATTTTTCTTGTTGATGTTGCACATCTAAAGGATGAAAAAATGAATTTTTTTGGGTATGAACTTTGGGGCCATGACAAGTGGTATCAAAACAATCCCAGTATTTCTAAAGGAAGTAGGTGGTTTTTGAATGCTTGAAATATTGTTTAGTGAAGATAATAGTAAGGAAAGTTGGACATCTCATCCAACAAATCTTAATGGAACAAGTGCTATGTGGATGTTTGATCTAAAAATTAACTTGATCTAAAATTCAAGATCTTTTAGCCATTGTTTGCATGTGAATTTTTAACTGTTAACCACCTTTGTAATGCAAAATTAAAGAACATTCATCAAGCACATGAGCACATCAACATGTAAGCAAACCATCCATGAACAAGAATTGGTAATGGAGTTCACCAGACCCCCTGGCTACGTCTCCGGGCCACTTTCCAAATGGGAAGGCCGATAGATTAAGTATTCAAATGCTTACAAAGTGAATTCTAAATTCTGTCTATCATATACAGTAACAGACTTCAACAACAACTGCAAGATGAAATTACGAGACTTTTAAGTATGAACATGAATACCTTTCTGTGTATCCGAAAGATTCTGTGAGCACTTTTCTCTCTGGATGCCTGAATGCAAAAATTGAAGCTGGATCTGTAATCCTTGCGAAAAACCGAGACTTTTGAGTATAAACTCGATATATTTCAGAACTGGACTCAGAATGCCTTTCTTGGCACAATTCCCAAAATTTGCCTCTGATCTGTACAGTCGTACGGCCTTGGGATACATGCAAATCCAGAACCACCTAGATCTATGTGCAAAACCACCTTGATTTGCATGCAAATACACCTCAGGCTACGTGCAAAACCACCTTGATCCATGTGCAAAACCACCTCGGTCACTGTGCAAAACCACCTCGGGCTGCGTGCTGGTCTCTACCTGCATCAAACTCTCCCTCGGGATCCGTGCCCATGGCTTATTTAAATAAGGAAAACAATGGTTTAAGGAGGTGCGAGCCATGGGCCACGTGCCCTCCAAAATCTCCCAAATCTCGGCAATTTTTAAAATTATTTTTCCACTTCTTGCCATGTCTCATGGTGGTGGCACGTTGGTAGATATGGTGGTTAGGGGGGACAGAAGTCCCGGGGTCAAACCCACGGGCTTCTCCTCCCACTGCATATGTGAAATGGTATATTTTGATATATGATATGGCATATAGTTTGAACTTTGGCGTGTTATAACATATGGTTTTGGTGCATTTATATGGTTGGTTTGTTTATCACATATGGTTGGATTTTGGTTATATTATATGGACTTTGGATATATGGCATGGTTTAATAACATTTAAATACCAAGGGGGGCTTTGGTGTTGGCAAGGTTGAGGGTTAAGCCCTTGACCACCCCTTTTTACCCAACCATGGGGTCATGGTGGCCTTTTCACAAGGTCTTGGGTTCAACTCCCATAGCCCCAAATTACATTTTTTTTAACCATTTCCAACCATTTTTCACCATTTTAACCATCTTTGACGAAACTTCAACTACTGATATCTTCGTCATCTGGAGGCCGTTTTTCTCGAAACGAATGTCACCGAAAAGCTGCTGACGAGCTCTTCCACTTTGTAAGCTTTACTTTGCATTTTTAATACTTTAACTCTATCAAATTTTGAGATGATCCACCTGGATCAATGTCCTTCCCTAGTCTAGTTGTTGAAGTTAAATCTAGGAGGTGTGTTGAAAATAAGAAGGTTGTGATATGTTGGAGGTCGAGTGTGTGTGGATGAAGGGAGTGATGAAGAAATGTTGTAGGCCATGGTAAATTCAACCAAGTATTATCTGAATGTCCCATCATGACTTAGGTTGAACTTTGGTAGTGTGAAGGTGCACACAATAAGAATGTGAGATGTATTACAAGCCATCTTGGATTCAATGAAGTTGAGCTAAGATGGACATCGAAGAAGTGAATAGCCCATGGCGAGTGGTTGTGAGTGTCATCGGACTAATCGGTAGGTGCGAACACTAACTGATCTCCCTAGATCCACCTAGATCTAGAACAAAACACACCAGAACATGACGCTTTCCTTAAGTTTTAGATATTGAATTTACTAACTAAAGAGGGATGAGTGACATACTGTTTAAATGCCGTTTCCTCTCGCCATCGCCATCCTAGCTCCGTTCCGACGCTCATACAATGATGAACCTGCAAAAGAACACAACCAACCAAAGTGATAGCAATAACATTACTAAGTTAACTTGATGTGGAAGTGGGAAGTTTTAAATGCCAATCTACAAATCAACCAGGTTAACTTCTCCTGTACAGTGAGAAATGAAGAAGTAGAGAGACAGATAATTAACATCTTATTTCGGGGTATGAATTATTTGAGGAGTCATTTAAACTCACTCCTCTCTGTTATTCAGGCTGCGCAACGAGAGGCTATTTATAGCGCCAGGGACTTGCAGATCCCAGATTTTGTGGATGTTTTGGGGAACAACAATGACTTAAGGTGGGGGAAGATGTAAATGTTTTTACTAGAAGAATGCAGACACCTTCTCCCAAGTTCTTAAGGAGACGAAACTTGGGGTTGCTATGACACTCAAGAGTCGCACTAATTGGGAAAGTGGGCGCCTTGGGCATGCAAACTCTCTAAGGGGCTTGCCCAAGCATGAGGTGAAGGATGGGGCAGATGCAATCAAGAGAAGGGGCACGCCGACATGAGGAGCACACCAAGGTTGGGGTGCGTCGGTCCCAAGGGATATGACGATTGATTGGCACATAGGTTCGTTTGGGCACACTAGGTCTGCGAAGGGGTGTGACAATTCGTTTTGGCATGATGGCTCACGAAGGGGCACGCAACACCCAAAGGACATGACAATTTGTGATGGTGACCTTTGCAGTCCTTATAAGAGAATAAGGGAGCACAACCAAGGAAGGTAGAGTTGCAAAACAAGGAGAACAAGATCAAATCTGCAATTCTAAGGAAGACTTGGATGAAGAGAGGCGACCTCCTTCAAGGAGCCAAGTCACCCCACATGTGAGGACTTGTGCTGCCTTGAAGTGATTATGTGGATAGAGTTAGGGTGACCTTCTTTTGGGATGAGTTTGGGGAAGTCTTGTTGCAGTTCTGAGGGAGGCATGCTGTGAGACAGAATTGTAGGTCTGTGTGAAGTCTTGTGATAGAGAAGAGATGGTGAGTATGTGGTAGACGCACATTTGGGGTGCTCCGTAGGAGTTGCGAAAGTTGTTACAATAGACGAGTTTTGGTGTGACGAATATGTGTATTAGTGTCTTGGTGAGGCGAAGCGAGTCATGTGACTCTTCCCAAGTTGTAAATCGAGCCGGTAGTACTCATATTGTAACTATTTTATAATAATAATACTTAGTTGGGTGTTAGGCACATTTTGTGCCACCTACACTGTATATGTGTGTCTCTTGTTTGTTTTGCAAGTGTTCTCTTTGTTTCATGAATGTATGCTTAAATTGACTAAGTGTTAGTGTTAAGACTGTTAACAAATTGTCTAAGTATACAAGAGAGTTGCATTAGAGTAGGAGTGTGACTTGCTCGTAGCCTAGAAAASAGTATGGGTATGCTCTTAATGAAGAGGCGTAGTYCGAACAGAGTATTCTTGGTGTTACCAAACAACCAAGTGAGAAACGTTGTGGTGTTGCACGCCCTCAAGAGATGCAYGATCGCAAGATTCAAGAAGGAAATTACAGGGACACGACACATACAAATTTGAAGAGCAACATGAACAAGAGAAAACAAAATCCATCTCTATTTTAAATAGAACACAAACAAGRAATTGAAAGAAATAATGTTTTTAATGACATGCATAATGAAAGAGCAAATATTTCAAGCAAGATGAAACTAAATAAATGAATGTACTTATGCTAAAGAGGAGTAAAAAGTAACCTGCAATGTATCCTTCTAATGTTGCTTGTTGTTGTAATGTGCGATGTCCCCACTTCATCTTCATTCAATCAAATTTTGATGGGATTGATGAGATGCCAAGTGAAAACACCTAAACCAAAGCAAGAGCAGTCAAGTCATAAATAACATAAACAACACATGTACCCCGACTCTCAAGGTCTAAAAGATAAATGCGTAAAATGAAAAACTTGAACAATAGAAAACTAAACTCATTCCCATTGTAAATAGTACACAAACAAGGAACACAAATAAATAATCTTGTAACCAAACAATTTTAAACAAAGATATCACACAATTTTAAGGGAAAAAAAAGTACACGTGTTAAAAAAAATTGAATGTAACTTATAGTGTACACTTAAAATGTTACACTACAGTTTGTGAAGGTCCTCGCTTGAACTTTTTATATAACTTATAATGTACACTTAAAATGTTACGTGATACTACATCCTGTTACATGATACTACAACATGTGGAGGTCCTCACTTCAACATATTCAATTTAACCACGGTGGGATTGAGAAGATGCCAACTAAAAACACCTCATCCAAAGTAATTGCAGTTAAATAATGAAGCACATAAACATTGCATATGCCATAAACATCAAGGTCATAGTTGGTTTCCATGGATGACAATGATGATCCATTGGAGTGGTCTATGGGAAGTCAAGGACCGGTCATTATAGACTTGCAACAAAAGATCAATGAAGGGATTTGGAATGATCCAAATGCACTTGGCATTATCAAGCAAGTGAAGTTTGGTAAAGAAAGGAAGTTTAGCTAGAGCATGGTTACATATACTATGGTCATGGGTACCCAAGGTGGAAAACCTTTAGAGGAAACTATTGAAATGGTGCCATAATTTGTTGTGAGTTGGTCTTCTCAATGAAGAGATTTGGAAGGATTCAAATGCACTTGGAATTATCAAGCAAGTGAAGTATGGTAAAACAAGGAAGTTTAGCTAGAGCATGGTTACATATAGTATGGTCATGTGTACCCAAGGTGGAAAACCTTTAGAGGAAACTATTGAAATGGTGCCATAATTTGTTGTGAGCTGATCATCTAGGGAAACAAAGGACTTTGAATTTAATATAAATAGGTTTTTATTGGAGTGTATAAGGCAAGGTGTAGAGGAGTATGTTCAAAATTCTCTAGTTTGCCAACAAGACAATGTAGAAATTAGGACGAAGGCATGACCATTGGAACCTTTGCCCATTCTAGTGAGATTGTGGGTGAGTGTCTCCATAGACTTGATAACTTAGTTTCCATAGTCACAAGGTTATAATGGGATAATGATAGTGGTAGACCATTTCTCCAAATGCACGGCCTTCATTCCAATGAGGTGCCTCGGCCAAGCTAAGAAAGTTACTAAAATTTTCTTCAAGCATATTGTTAAGCATTGGGTCTTCCATTGAACATTTTATGGGACATGGATGCATGTTTAATAGGTCGGTTTTGGAAAAATTTCTTCAAAATCATCGGGACAAAGTTTATGATGAGTACGAGTTATCATTCATAGACTAATGGGAAAACTAAGTGCAATACTGGTGTTTTGGAGAACTTCCTTAGGCATTTTGTGTAGGAAAACTAGTCGAATTCATTGGATTTGTTAAATTCAATATAGTTCAATTACAACTTGAAGAAGAATTTAGTACAAGGGAATAACCCGTTCAAGTTGGCCACCCAGTAGCAACAAATGACACCTCACATGGTGTTGAGAGGGTTTTATGGGAACAAGCCTTCAAAACTTGAATTCCTTAAGGGAAGACAAGATAGGGTGAATAGGGCTTGCATTTAGTTGACAAACACAACCAATCATATGAAGTTTTGGGTAGATCAAGGGAGAAGAGAGTTGGAGTTTCAAGTTAGGGACAAGGTCTTACTAAGGTTGAATAGGGAACTATTCAAGACTTTGGTGGGCATGTCTAGGTCTTTGTTGATGTGGTTAGAAGGGTTATTTGAGGTGATTGGCAATGTAGCCACTTTGGGTTTGCGGGTCCACAAGGGAAGAAACCCCCTTAATTCAAGGGAATCTGGTTAGGTTTTCTTCCACTTTATAAAGTGGATCTTCACGAAGTTGCAAAGAGATGATGGAGAGGAGTGTAAGAACTCTTCTTGTTGAAACAAAAAGGGTTTCATGAGATTTTCTAACATAGTAGTGTCATGATGAAAGGATTGGAAGTTTAGGGTTGTGCAACATGTACGAATTTGGCATGTTGATAGCTTCAACTAACGAAGAAATGGAACTTGCAGAAGGTAGGCCACATGTGCTTAAGGAGGAAGTTGTACAACTAAGTGTGGTCACAAGGCAGGATTAGCCTTGTGCTTATTTGTTCTTCTATAGGACTATGGTGGTTGACCAAGTTTGCTCAAGTGAAAGAATCAAATAGTAACATTATTTTAATAAATGTTCTAGTAACTGAGGTGGGCACTGACTATATTTTGTGTTATTGTTTACTTTTGGTGCGGGTTTTTGCAAAGTGTTATGTTTTAATGGCTAAGTGGTAGACTTGCATTATTTGTAATGCTTAGGAGACAATGGAAGGATGTTGCCTACCTTGTTAGACTTGGTTGTATAACTTCTAACATTGATGTTGCCTACCTTGTTAGACTTGGTTGTATAACTTCTAACATTAATTGGGTATATTGGATTGGGGTCTATTGAAGAAGGCATATCTAGGTGTGGTCAATGGTCATTCTAAGGTGACCAAGTCATTGTGGTGTCACTTGCCAATGCCACATGTTTGAAGAATGAATAAACAAAATATTTTGAGCATGATCTTAAGGGTTGTGATAAATAACTACTCTCAAAATTTTGAAATGGAGTGATTCATTTGCTTCAAAATCAAGATGAATTACATGGAGCTTTAATATCATATGTGAATAGAACCTCTTACAAGTGTTTTTAGCTAGGATCTAAATATTAGTGTATTTGACTTAATGATGATTTGGTAGAATATTTATATAGTGTTTGTGAAATAAGAGGCTAAACACTTGAAAATTTTAGACAAACAATATACACCTCACATCAAAACAATTAATGTTGTATATGTTGAGATATGTATCATACAATTTAATAGTGTTTAAAATCAAATAGTATATAAATCCATATAGAGAACATTAAATACCATAGTGTTGAGTAAATATTGATAGCCAATATTTCATGGCTTGGAATATCAATAAAGAGAATAAAGAGAAGTAAGCAAGATTAGAAATTTTAAAACTACAAATTAATATAAGTGAATGAGTAGCACTATGAAAGCTCCACTTGTTTTTAAAAGAATGAAACCTTGGTTTTTTGTGGTGATCATGCTTCCTTTTTTTTAAGATCTGAGCAGGATTAGATCCACTTGTTTTTAAAAGAATGAAACCTTGGTTTTTTTTGCTGATCATGCTTTCTTTAGCAGGATTACCTAGTTGAGTAATCTATAACTGAGCCTAATTACCTAGGTAAAATATATATTCAAATCCGCAGCTGATTAGGTTCAAATCCGATTGGCTATAACTATAACCAACAGTTTACATCATATAGCCTTTCAGAACATCAATCCGCAGGTAATCCATCACTTTGGTCTTGGCGAGTGTTCAACGGACAAACAAACAGAGCTCAGTTGCCTCAAATTGGAGATCTAGATGGCCATATCAAGTACGCATTTCTGATTTGGTATTCCGAAATTTTGCCAATAGCTGACATTCATTTTTGTTGAATGAAGAAAACCATGTGCTTGAGAAGGAGAGATGAGGAAGAGAGTCTTCATAAAAATTATCTTGTTTTTATTTTGGCCGGATACGTTTCCATAGCAAACTGCTTCATCGTGTTGCACTCAACAGTGATGAGCAACTCCCGCTCGCTTTCGAAGGATCCTGCGCACTGGAATTGAACGCAGTGCATACACTGACTAAATTAATCCTCCGCAATCTTGCAACTGTAATGGGGATGCTACCAGATCTTGCTCGTGGCCGGCCGCAGCGTATAAATGACAGGTGCAAATGCCAATCCACAAATCAATCCGGCTAACTTCTCCAGTACAGTGAGCAATGCAGAAGTAGAGAGACAGATAATTAACATCTTATTTCGGGGTATGAATTATTTGAGGAGTCATTTAAACTCGCTCCTCTCTGTTATTCAGGCTGCGCAGCGCGAGCCTGAACAACGCGAGGCTATTTATGTTGAAGGCGCAACGGGATTCACAGTAGATGATGGCGGTGACTCATGGGGAGTCCGGGTAGGCGATCCAAACACCTAGTCTAAAAGAAAATTTCTGCTGAAGGCGCAACATGATTCACATGGGGAGTTTGGATAGGGTTTCCAAACCCCTGGTTTTAAGCCTGGATTAGGTGTCATCATATCGCTCTGTTATTTGAGCTGATTTTTCTCAAGAATTCGATCAAAATCCAGTTAAGATGAATGCAAATTTGTAATTTT
This sequence comes from Picea sitchensis, assembly GCA_010110895.2. Taxonomy (NCBI): domain Eukaryota; kingdom Viridiplantae; phylum Streptophyta; class Pinopsida; order Pinales; family Pinaceae; genus Picea; species Picea sitchensis. The sequence goes on along the minus strand of SNQJ01S0009225.1, from coordinate 76,389 downwards.
AGTTATAGCAAACTTTCTCGCGGGGATATGCGATTATCGGAGTGCCCCCTGGAGGATACAGTCGGTAGAGGAAACACCGGGAAGATAGAGTTCGGTAGTTTTCTAAAAGAACGGAGAAATATAAAATGGCCAATTGCATCGCCAAAAAGGTATTTTAATGAGATGCCGTCTACTTTTTTTCAGGAAAATTTCCCAATTATATATATATATATATAATTTTGTGCTCATTACAAGTGAATTACAGTGGCGCAATAGTGCTAGAAAGTTGAACTTTCATCAGTGGCTGTCTTTCAAGGAAAATTTCCCAATTATATATATATATATATATATATATATAATTTTGTGCTCATTACAAGTGAATTACAGTGGCGCAATAGTGCTAGAAAGTTGAACTTTCATCAGTGGCTGTCTTTCAACCAGCTTGGGGTGAAAGTTCACATAGAGGAGAAGTGTATAGAAGTTCATGCCACAGCTGCTAGATGGCTCTAAGAGAGTTGTTGAGAATGAGGAGGGAGGAAATGAAGAATATGTGTGTCTGTTGATCAGTTATTTATCCAGCTTTATATCTAGAAAGCCTATCAAGGATGGAGAATAGACTGATTTTAGAGCAGGGATAGAAAGAGGGGGCCTCCTTCTATCTAAAGATTGTATGAAATGATTTCGGCTGGTTTTTGAAGCGTTGCCTTTTATAGTTGATTAGCAGAGTTGTTGTGTTCAGGATGAATATGTGTATCGCTGAGTTTTTTGAAGGTGGACTGTAGATGTTTTATTCTATCTTTCCAGGCTAATAAAGAGACTACTTGTAGATCACCCCTACTGCTTAGCCATTCAATGACGGTTCTGGAATCTCCAAGAACCTGGAGGGTATTTACATGAAGTTTAGAGGCCCCAGGGATTTAAAAGTTACCCTACTGTTGGTGCCCTGCCAAAGTTGAAAATCCATTTGTAGTAAGTACTTTATGAGATTTTTATTAGACCTCCAGCTCCACTCTAGAATCCGTTTGCTGATACTGTGCCATTGAACTAACCTGTGATAGTAAATTCAAGTTCAAGTATCTGCTTTGATGTGTGTTGTGTTGTCTTATTGCCATGTGCGTCCATCCAGGAATAGTAATTACCAATAGGTTTAAAGGCAGCTGCATTTGTCGATGGAGTCGTGTTTTCAAAAATAGTTGAGTTACTTATTAACCAGACAGTCCAGCAAATTAAAGGGGGGAAGTGGATATGTATGAGCTCTTTTTGTGTCCACGAAGTAGGCAATCTTCAATCTTCAATTTTGCCAGAGATGCCGTCTACTTGCAAAATGCTTTGAACTTTTTAAAATAATTAAACCAAAATGCAAAGGTCACTTCACATATTGTTACCTTCGATTATCCCAGGTGACACTACAATCCAGTTTATTTTCAACGTATATGTTTTAATATTAAATTGAAGATTTCGAGTAAACGAGTGACACACTTAATTAGTTTTAGTATTAAATGAAGATTTAAAAAAATTATATAGGTTTGAAGAATAAGATAAAAAATATTTTATTTTAAAGTATTATATATAATGAAATTTTTCATAAATTCACATAAATTTATAATTATGTTATTTAAATTTATATTAAAAAAACACATACAACATATATAGATCAATATACATTATATATGAGTTTTTAGGTTTTTACATGTATTCATAATATTAGATAGGGTTTTTGGATAAAATTATGTATGGGTTTCCAAACATTCAACCTTTTTAATGGACACTTCACCCATTATCAAGGCTGTTGTTTTAGGAGGATTATGAGGGTTAAGGAAAGGAAAAAATAAATTATTGAATTAACCATTATGATTCAAAAATATTAAATTAATAAAGTAAAGAGTTAGTTGGAGATTAAATTAAGGTGGTCGTTGAGATTAGGTAAAGAGATAAAAGAAGAGAAATAAATTAGTTAGATATTTGAGAAGAAATGAAATAACTAAGCCTTAAAATAGTCAAAAACTAATATTGATTAAAGAAGAGAATTAATAATAAATAATACTATTGATTAAAGGAGATAAATGATAGTAAAATCATAAAATCAAGAATGATTAAAGGAGCTAAGTAATCATATAAATAATTTGATTAAAGGAGATAACTAAACATGTAAATAAATTGATTAAAGGAGATAAATAATCATATAAATAAATTGATTAGAGAACTCCTGGGCCAAGCGTAAAGGTTTAAAGAAATTTACAAATTTCACACACAATTAGATTTGAACCCGTAACCTCCTAAGAGGAAACACATGTTCTTAACCATTAGGCCCACTCATAATCAATATGAAATTAATATATTTTCTTTTTAATATTATGTGAATATTTAAATAAACATACTGTAAGGTCTTCAACTAGAAGAGCGCAAACACCTTTGCCCAAGTCCTAAAGGAGACAAAACTTGGGGTTACTCTGACACCCAAGAGTCACACTAGTTGGGTAAGTGGGCGGCTTGGGCATGCAAATGTGCCAAGGGTCTTGCCCAAGCATGAGGCGAAGCATGGGGCAGATGGAACCAAGAGAAGGGGTGCACCAAAGAGGTTGGGGTATGTCAACATGAGGAACACACTAATGTTGGGGCGCACCGGTCCCAAGGGACATGACAGTTGATGAATGCACATATTCGTTTGGGCACACTAGGTTCATGAAGGGGCACGAAAATTTGTTTGGGCATGATGGTTTGTGAAGGGGAACGACACACCCAAAGGACACGACGATTTGCGATGATGAACTTTGGAGTCCATATAAGAGAACAAGGGAACACAACCAATGAAGGCATATTTGCACAACAAGGAGAGCAAGATCAAATCTATGATTCTGAGGATGACTTGGAAAAAGAGGGGCGAGCACCCTCAAGGATCTAGGTCGCTCCACATGGGAGGAATTGTGTTGCCTTGCGGTAATTTTGTGGACAAAGTTGGGGCTACATTCTCTTGGGCTGAGTTTGGGGAAGTCTTGTTGCAGGTATGAGGAAGGCATGTTATGAGACAGAACCACAGGTTTGTGTGAAGTCTTGTGACAGAGAAGAGACAATTAGTTTGTGGTGGTCACATGTTTGGGATGCCCCACATGAGTTGCGGAAGTTGTTATGATAGATGAGTCTTGGTGTGAGGAATTTGTGTATGAGTGTCTTGGTGAGGTGATGAAAATCGTGTGACTATGCCCAAGTTGTAAACCAAGCTAGTAGTGCTCATATTGTAATTGTTTTGTAATAATAAGACTTAGCCGAGTGTTAGGATTGTTTTGTGCCACCCATACTATATATGTTTGTCTCTTGTTTGTTTCGCAAGTGTTCTCTTTGTTTCATGGATGTATGCTTAAATGACTAAGTGTTAATATTGTTAACAAATTGTCTAAGTATATAAAAGAGTTGCAATAGAGAAGAAGTGTGACTCGCCCGTAGTCTAGAATGAAGTATGGGTATGCTTTAGGGGAAGAGGCGTAGTCTGGATGAAGTATCCTTGGTGTTTCCAAGTAGCCAAGTGAGAAACGTCGCGGTGCCTCACGCCCTCTAGAGGTGCATGATCGTAAAATTCAAGCAGACACAATGTGGGGACGTGACAGATGGTATCATAGTTTGTTTGTCGTAGATTTTGAAGAAGGGTTGGTGAGCTCTTCACCCTATCTCAATGATAGATGGTATCAGAGCAAACTTTGAAGACAATTTGTTGTAAAGAGAGTTCAATGGGAATGTTTGCAGACTTGATGAACCGTTCGGTGGGGCGAACTGGTTCATCGTAGAGACTTTGCATCAAACTTACAACAAAGGGTTCAGTTGATAGTGCGATGGAAGGTTGATCTGGGTGCACACCTTATATAGATTGAGAGTAGACTTTGTGGTGAAATGAAGAACTTGGATAGGGTGGGTGGTCAAAAAACCCATCGCAGAGTTGATCACAGAGGAAGTTTGGATTCAGACTTGGTGAAGGTTTGATAAGGTGGACTGACCTTTCACAGAGACAGTTTGGGCACATACTTGGTTGGTTTGGTTTGCGATTGAAGTAAGTGCTACACATGTTGTGCACACCTTGAAGAGACTAGGTGCAAAATTCATTGGGTGAACCGAGCACTTGGGGAAGGTAGAAAAACACAGGAGTACTTGTCGCAGATCTAACCATAGAAGTGATCGCATAAGTTATTGCAAAGGGTGATAGATGAAGTGATCCCAAAGAGGAGTAGTTATGGGTTGCAATAAGTGGAAACACTTGGGTGAGTTGGATGACTTGATGCAATCTAGAGAAGCTTCACAACAAGGGAGTTGGTTGGGAACATTTTCATCATGACATCTTCGTGTTGTGCATCATCGAGAAAAATGGTTGAGTCGAGCTGGGTTGTTGGACGAGTGGGTTGACCACAACCTTTAGATGAGGTGAATATTCGTAGAGTTATGCAAGTCAGTTAACAGTAGTATGACTTGACAGTCACACAATGTGTGCATGGTGCCTTGAAGTGGAAGTAGTCAAGGTGCGGAGATGGCAGGACATTGGAGATGAATTCAACCGGTTGCATGAGAAGTTTGGGACTTAGACGAATTTCTGAAGTGGACTGATGGACTCAACTTTGTATTACAACGAAGGTGCTATGCAGGTTTGTGGAGCTGCGAATAGTGATTGAGGGGAGTTCATGTAGAGAGTTGATTGCTTGGGCAAGTGAAGGTCCATGAACATAGACTTGAACCATGGTTGCAACCAAGAATGTTGTTGGAAAGGTATGGTTGGTTTTGAGTTTTTTCATTTCCTAAGTGTTGTGGTGAGTTCTTTTAAGATAAATCAGATGACTTAGTGGTTCAAGTGTAATCTGTTTTTGTGGTGAAAACCAACATACTTGGGGGTGTCTCAAGTGGTGAAAATTTGAAGAAGTCATGTAGCAGTTGGGACACCTTGACTTGGGTGAAATTTGTGCAGAGAGCTCAAGGTGACCCACTTGGATGGGTTTTGTGGTGGACTTTGGCAACTTTGGATGCAATCATGGAGGTGGCTTGAGGAAGTTGCCAATTTCTTTGATGAGGTAGATTGTATAGGTTGTTGCGGTGAAGTAGGCAATAAGGGATGGATGTGCTGAGTTTATGAGGATGGATGAGGTACCGTAGTGTGTTGGTGCCTCATCCAGATTTGTTGGGTCATGTGATGATTCGAAAGTCATGACGACAGTGCCAGAGTTTGGATGCTTGCAGGAGGTGTAAGGAATTTCTGTTCTAGGAGATGGCTGAAGTAAAAAAAAAAGTCAACCAAGAATTGTTGGCAATCAATCTGAATGGGAAAAATGCAGACCACGTGACTTGGGTAGTGTTCACTCTCCTTTGGTATGGGACATTGGATGAGGCAGAGAATACCTTTGTAACTTGAAAATGATTGGGCGATGACTCAGAGATCCAGAGTGGATCATCGGTTGAGGCTGGCATAAGTATTGGTTCGAACATGCCTAAGGCATGGGAATTCTTCGAGGTGACTCATTCTACTTGGAGAGATTTGGAGAGTTCGTTGGGATGTTTGAGGAGTGTGAGTGCGTTGGCCACACTCATCGTAGATGTTGAGTTGCAGAGAGTTGAATTGATGGGAAGGAGGTGAGTTGAGATTTACCTTAGTTTGGAGGATTGTGCGGACACGCTGATTGTAGCATGAAGAGACTACTTGGACATGGACGTTTCTATGGTCTTGGGAAACATGGTTGAGGATGAATCCTAACCATTCCAAGGCATAGAGAAGTAGACACAACAACATGGATGGGTGTTGAAGTAATGGGGAAAATACAATCTAGATGTACAGTTCTTGGTGTAGATGGGATGCTTCATATATGACGATGTAAATGAAGATGGGGAGAATTAGAATAGGGAAGCTAGACTTGTGGACTTGATCATAGTTTGAGTCACAAGGGTAGAGTTGGTTGGACGTGCAGATGAACGGTTATTTCCATTGAATCTTCATATACTTGGATGCATTGTGGATTGTGTGTAGAATATTGGCTTACTGTGCCACGAGGTGGGAAATGGAATCAAGATGTTGCAGAGAATTTTGTTTTGGGGTGAATTCATAGTGCAGTAAGGTGAGGGGTGACCTTGTCTTGGGATAAGGTTGTTGTGCGGATGGACTGAAGTGTGGAAATAAGTCAAAGTATGGATGCACCAATAGGTTCAAAGTGTAACACTTAGACATTATGGAGTATCTCCTTGATGAAGATTGGACAATGGTAGCAGTAGTGAGGCAAGGGTGGACAATTGCCTTAGTCTTTAGAATTGGATTGAGTGACAAAGATGTGACAGAACTAAGTTGAGGATTGAGGAAGTGCATTCTCATGATTTGGGC
>SNQJ01S0009225.1:59377-70020 GCA_010110895.2 Picea sitchensis | reverse complement strand
ATAAACAAAATATTTTGAGCATGATCTTAAGGGTTGTGATAAATAACTACTCTCAAAATTTTGAAATGGAGTGATTCATTTGCTTCAAAATCAAGATGAATTACATGGAGCTTTAATATCATATGTGAATAGAACCTCTTACAGGTGTTTTTAGCTAGGATCTAAATATTAGTGCATTTGACTTAATGATGATTTGGTAGAATATTTATATAGTATTTGTGAAATAAGAGGCTAAACACTTAAGATTTTAGGCAAACAATATACACCCCACATCAAAACAATTAATGTTGTATATATTGAGATATGTATCATACAATTTAATGGTGTTTAAAATCATATAGTATATAAATCCACAAAGACAACATTAAATACCATAGTGTTAAGTAAATATTGATAGCCAATATTTCATGGCTTGGAATATCAATAAGAGAAGTAAGCAAGATTAGAAATTTTAAAACTACAAATTAATATAAGTGAATGAGTAGCACTATGAAAGCTCCACTTGTTTTTAAAAGAATGAAACCTTGGTTTTTTGTGCTGATCATGCTTCCTTTTTTTAAGATCTGAGCAGGATTAGATCCACTAGTTTTTAAAAGAATGAAACCTTGGTTTTTTGTGCTGATCATGCTTCCTTTTTTTTAAGATCTGAGCAGGATTACCTAGTTGAGTAATCTATAACTGAGCCTAATTACCTAGGTAATATATATATTCAAATCCGCCGCTGTTGGTTAGGTTCAAATCCGATTGCCTGTTATTCAGGCTGCGCAGCGCGAGGCTATTTATGTTGAAGGCGCAACGGGATTCACAGTAGATGATGGCGGTGACTCATGGGGAGTCCGGGTAGGCGATCCAAACACCTAGTCTAAAAGAAAATTTCTGCTGAAGGCGCAACATGATTCACATGGGGAGTTTGGATAGGGTTTCCAAACCCCTGGTTTTAAGCCTGGATAAGGTGTCATCATATCGCTCTGTTATTTGAGCTGATTTTTCTCAAGAATTCGATCAAAATCCAGTTAAGATGAATGCAAATTTGTAATTTTATTTATAGCAAACTTTCTCGCGGGGATATGCGATTATCGGAGTGCCCCCTGGAGGATACAGTCGGTAGAGGAAACACCGGGAAGATAGCGTTCGGTAGTTTTCTAAAAGAACGGAGAAATATAAAATGGCCAATTGCATCGCCAAAAAGGTATTTTAAAGAGATGCAGTGTACACTTTTTTTAAGGAAAATTTCCCAATTATATATATATATATATATATATATATATATATAATTTTGTGCTCATTACAGTGGCGCAATAGTGCTAGAAAGTTGAACTTTCATCAGTGGCTGTCTTTCAACCAACTTGGGTTGAAAGTTTACATAGAGGAGAAGTGTAGAGAAGTTCATGCCACAGATGTTAGATGGCTCTAAGAGAGTTGTCGAGAATGAGGAGGGAGGAAATGAAGAATATGTGTGCCTGTTGATTTATTTATCCAACTTTATATCTAGAAAGCCTATTAAGGATGGAGAATAGACTGATCTTAGAGCAGGGATAGAAAGAGGGGGCCTCCTTCTATCCAAAGATTGTATGAAATGATTTCGGCTGGTTTTTGAAGCGCTGCCTTTTATAGTTGATCAACGGAGTTGTTGTGCTCAGGATGAATATGTGTATAGCTGAGTTTTTTGAAGGTGGATTGTAGATATTTTATTCTATCTTTCCAGGTTAATAGAGAGACTACTTGTGGATCACCCCTACTGCTTAGCCACTCAATGACGATTCTGGAATCTCCAAGAATCTGGAGGGTATCTACATGAAGTTTAGAGGCCCCAGGCATCTAAAAGTTCTACCCTGATGTTGGTGCCCTGCCACAGTTGAAAGTCCACTTGTAGTAAGTACTTTGTGAGATTTTTATTAGACCTCCAACTCCACTCTAGAATCCGTTTGCTGATGCCGTGCCATCGAACTAACCTGTGATGGTAAATTCAAGTTCAAGTATCTGCTTTGATCTGTGTTGTGTTGTCTTATTGCCATGTGCGTCCATCCAGGAATAGTAATTACCAATAGGTTTAAAGGCAATTGCATTTGTCGATGGAGTCGTGTTTTCAAAAATCGTTGAGTTACTTATTAACCAGACAGTCCAACAAATTAAAGGGGGGAAGTGGATATGTATGAGCTCTTTTTGTGTCCACGAAGTAAGGCAATCTTCAATCTTCAATTTTGCCAGAGATGCCGTCTACTTTTTTATCTCAAATTTATATAGGGTATAAATTCCTTTACAATATGCTGCAACAAGATCAGTGTGAGGGCAATGGTGAACATTCCATTACAAGAAACAACAATGTTTCGAAGAAACTAACCAAGAAATGTAATAAGCAAGAGTGAAGGCGGGAAGAGAAACTAGCTAATACTTGCATAGCTGCCGTCTATCCACTAAAAAGTACATCCATCAAAATTCAAAGATATTAATAAAGGAGATGGGACTCTCTTTCCCACTATCCCAGTGGTAGACCAAAAGCCTCCCTACCACTTCATTTAGAGCCCTCTTAGAGAGGGCATCAACCTCTCTATTGTGAATTCTGGAAATGTGATGGAACCTGATATCGATGAAGTTTTTAGACAATTCCTGCGTTTGTTGTTTCCAACACTCAATATTGACTGAATGAAGCTTGCTTTTAAGATTTATCCAGTCAATAATAACTCTCGAGTCACCAAGGACTTGTAAGTGGTTGATTGACCATAAAGATGCCAGAGTGAGGGATGCCCATAAACCCATAAGTTCAACTTTTGTATTAGTTCCCGCTCCACAATTGATGAACCACTTTGTGATCCTCGACGGATGAGTCTTGAAGATGCCTCTAGCTCCACAACATAAGCCATTTGACTGAGCTGCACCGTCAAAGCATGCTAAAGTGTAACCTTCGGCATGATTAAACTCACATGCTTTGAAAGGGAAGATTTTAATAGTGGACGGCTGCCAGGAGAAAGAAGCCAAAATTCTGTGAACTACAGCGAGAAGGGAGGGGGGGGATCGTCAAAGAGCACTTTATTTCTTTCGATCCAAATCTGCCAGCAGGCATGGACAACCAAACAAACCGGAGCAGATTTTTCTGTGGACCACACATTGAAGCAATCCGAGACGGTGGAGCCGTTCCAAAGTAAATTAAGAGAAAAATGCATAAGCAGGCGTTGCCAAACAACCTTCGTAAAATCACAATGGATAAGGATGTGATGAATGTCTTCAGAGGAGCGATTACAGAAATCGCAGATCCCAGGGCCTTCCCAGCCTTTCTTCCGGAGCATCTCCCAGGTGAGGACTTTCTCTTTAGCAGAGAGCCAAATGAAAAATTTGCATTTGAGTGGAATCGATCACTTCCACAGTCGATGTAGCCAAGTGCTGTCAACGCCGAAGTCCAGCGGATGAAGGAGGGTGGTGTAAATATTTTTAACTGAGATGACTCCTGTGGCGTCTCCTCCAACCCATAATAAAGAGCCCGACTCATCGTTGAGAGAGATACTGACGCTTATAAGAGCGGCAGTATAGGAGTCCCAGTCGGTGGCATCCTGTTCGCTTAAGTTCAAATAGCCACTGCCCAGCCAGTTATCTGGAAGAGGGAGAGCACGGATCGGATTTCTCACCTGTGCCAAACACAAAAAATTAAAAGAATAAAGCTGAGATCTCAGATTTGGTGAGAGAATCGAATGTTCCTCTAGCCCGAGGATTTTGTCCTTGCCAATCAATATATCAGAACCCGATCCTGGCTTCCATCGAAGCCGATGAAGGATCACCGAAGAAGAAGAAATCAGACCCTTCCAAATAGAAGACGTCCGCTTCTGCAAAAGAGAAGGCTTTCGTAGCTAGGTGTGAAGAGGCAAGGATACCGGATATTTGTCAATAATAATGCGGTGCCAAATGTTGTCATGTGAGAGCGCTCTCCAAAATGAACTTGCCAGAAGGGTCGTGTTGAAGATGGAAAGATTTTTAAGCCCCCAACCCCCCGCCCTTAATGGCTTTGACAATAATTCCCAGCGGCACAGATGGAATCAATGCTTACCAGTTTGACCACTCCACAGGAAATTGAAATTCATATTCAGGAGATGCTGTCTACTTGCAAAATGCTTTCAACTTTTTAAAATAATTAAACCAAAATGCAAAGGTTACTTCACATATTGTTACCTTCGATTATCCCCAGGTGACACTACAATCCAGTTTATTTTCAACGTATATGTTTTAATATTAAATTGAAGATTTCGAGGAAATGAGTGACACACTTAATTATAGGTTTTAATATTAAATGAAGATTTAAAAAAATTATATAGGTTTGAAGAATAAGATACAAATTATTTTATTTTAAAGTATTATATATAATGAAAATTTTCATAAATTCACATAAATTTATAATTATGTTATTTAAATTTATATTAAAAAAACACATACAATATATATAGATCAATATACATTATATATGAGTCTTTAGGGTTTTACATGTATTCATAATATTAGATAGGGTTTTTGGATAAAATTATGTATGGGTTTCCAAACATTCAACCTTTCTAGTGGACACTTCACCCATTATCAAGGCTCTTGTTTTATTATTAAGGCTCTTGTTTTAGGAGGATTAGGAAGGTTAAGGAAAGGAAATAATAAATTATTGAATTAACATTTGTGATCCAAAAATATTAAATTAATAAATTAAAGAGTTAGTTGGAGATTAAATTAAGGTGGTCGTTGAGATTAGGTAAAGGGATAAAAGAAGAGAAAGAAGTTAGTTAGATATTTGAAAAGAAATGAGATAACTAAGGCTTAAATAGTCAAAAACTAATATTGATTAAAGAATAGAATTAATAATAAATAATACTATTGATTACAGGAGATAAGTAATCATATAAATAATTTGATTAAAGGAGATAACTAAACATGTAAATAAATTGATTAAAGGAGATAAATAATCATATAAATAAATTGATTAGAGAATTATGGATCTACGAGTTTGACCTATGTAATATTTTCCATATGAGAAATGAATTTGGTAAACTCCTGGGCCAAGCGTAAAGGTTTAAAGAAATTTACAAATTTCACGCACAATTAGATTTGAACGTGTAACCTCCTAAGAGGAAAAACATGTTCTTAACCATTAGGCCCACTCATAATCAATATGAAATTAATATATTTTCTTTTTAATATTATGTGAATATTTAAATAAACATACTGTAAGGTCTTCAACTAGAAGAGCGCAAACACCTTTGCCCAAGTCCTAAAGGAGACAAAACTTGGGGTTACTCTGACACCCAAGAGTCACACTAGTTGGGTAAGTGGGCGGCTTGGGCATGCAAATGTGCCAAGGGTCTTGCCCAAGCATGAGGCGAAGCATGGGGCAGATGGAACCAAGAGAAGGGGTGCACCAAAGAGGTTGGGGTATGTCAACATGAGGAACACACTAATGTTGGGGCGCACCGGTCCCAAGGGACATGACAGTTGATGAATGCACATATTCGTTTGGGCACACTAGGTTCATGAAGGGGCACGAAAATTTGTTTGGGCATGATGGTTTGTGAAGGGGAACGACACACCCAAAGGACACGACGATTTGCGATGATGAACTTTGGAGTCCATATAAGAGAACAAGGGAACACAACCAATGAAGGCATATTTGCACAACAAGGAGAGCAAGATCAAATCTATGATTCTGAGGATGACTTGGAAAAAGAGGGGCGAGCACCCTCAAGGATCTAGGTCGCTCCACATGGGAGGAATTGTGTTGCCTTGCGGTAATTTTGTGGACAAAGTTGGGGCTACATTCTCTTGGGCTGAGTTTGGGGAAGTCTTGTTGCAGGTATGAGGAAGGCATGTTATGAGACAGAACCACAGGTTTGTGTGAAGTCTTGTGACAGAGAAGAGACAATTAGTTTGTGGTGGTCACATGTTTGGGATGCCCCACATGAGTTGCGGAAGTTGTTATGATAGATGAGTCTTGGTGTGAGGAATTTGTGTATGAGTGTCTTGGTGAGGTGATGAAAATCGTGTGACTATGCCCAAGTTGTAAACCAAGCTAGTAGTGCTCATATTGTAATTGTTTTGTAATAATAAGACTTAGCCGAGTGTTAGGATTGTTTTGTGCCACCCATACTATATATGTTTGTCTCTTGTTTGTTTCGCAAGTGTTCTCTTTGTTTCATGGATGTATGCTTAAATGACTAAGTGTTAATATTGTTAACAAATTGTCTAAGTATATAAAAGAGTTGCAATAGAGAAGAAGTGTGACTCGCCCGTAGTCTAGAATGAAGTATGGGTATGCTTTAGGGGAAGAGGCGTAGTCTGGATGAAGTATCCTTGGTGTTTCCAAGTAGCCAAGTGAGAAACGTCGCGGTGCCTCACGCCCTCTAGAGGTGCATGATCGTAAAATTCAAGCAGACACAATGTGGGGACGTGACAGATGGTATCATAGTTTGTTTGTCGTAGATTTTGAAGAAGGGTTGGTGAGCTCTTCACCCTATCTCAATGATAGATGGTATCAGAGCAAACTTTGAAGACAATTTGTTGTAAAGAGAGTTCAATGGGAATGTTTGCAGACTTGATGAACCGTTCGGTGGGGCGAACTGGTTCATCGTAGAGACTTTGCATCAAACTTACAACAAAGGGTTCAGTTGATAGTGCGATGGAAGGTTGATCTGGGTGCACACCTTATATAGATTGAGAGTAGACTTTGTGGTGAAATGAAGAACTTGGATAGGGTGGGTGGTCAAAAAACCCATCGCAGAGTTGATCACAGAGGAAGTTTGGATTCAGACTTGGTGAAGGTTTGATAAGGTGGACTGACCTTTCACAGAGACAGTTTGGGCACATACTTGGTTGGTTTGGTTTGCGATTGAAGTAAGTGCTACACATGTTGTGCACACCTTGAAGAGACTAGGTGCAAAATTCATTGGGTGAACCGAGCACTTGGGGAAGGTAGAAAAACACAGGAGTACTTGTCGCAGATCTAACCATAGAAGTGATCGCATAAGTTATTGCAAAGGGTGATAGATGAAGTGATCCCAAAGAGGAGTAGTTATGGGTTGCAATAAGTGGAAACACTTGGGTGAGTTGGATGACTTGATGCAATCTAGAGAAGCTTCACAACAAGGGAGTTGGTTGGGAACATTTTCATCATGACATCTTCGTGTTGTGCATCATCGAGAAAAATGGTTGAGTCGAGCTGGGTTGTTGGACGAGTGGGTTGACCACAACCTTTAGATGAGGTGAATATTCGTAGAGTTATGCAAGTCAGTTAACAGTAGTATGACTTGACAGTCACACAATGTGTGCATGGTGCCTTGAAGTGGAAGTAGTCAAGGTGCGGAGATGGCAGGACATTGGAGATGAATTCAACCGGTTGCATGAGAAGTTTGGGACTTAGACGAATTTCTGAAGTGGACTGATGGACTCAACTTTGTATTACAACGAAGGTGCTATGCAGGTTTGTGGAGCTGCGAATAGTGATTGAGGGGAGTTCATGTAGAGAGTTGATTGCTTGGGCAAGTGAAGGTCCATGAACATAGACTTGAACCATGGTTGCAACCAAGAATGTTGTTGGAAAGGTATGGTTGGTTTTGAGTTTTTTCATTTCCTAAGTGTTGTGGTGAGTTCTTTTAAGATAAATCAGATGACTTAGTGGTTCAAGTGTAATCTGTTTTTGTGGTGAAAACCAACATACTTGGGGGTGTCTCAAGTGGTGAAAATTTGAAGAAGTCATGTAGCAGTTGGGACACCTTGACTTGGGTGAAATTTGTGCAGAGAGCTCAAGGTGACCCACTTGGATGGGTTTTGTGGTGGACTTTGGCAACTTTGGATGCAATCATGGAGGTGGCTTGAGGAAGTTGCCAATTTCTTTGATGAGGTAGATTGTATAGGTTGTTGCGGTGAAGTAGGCAATAAGGGATGGATGTGCTGAGTTTATGAGGATGGATGAGGTACCGTAGTGTGTTGGTGCCTCATCCAGATTTGTTGGGTCATGTGATGATTCGAAAGTCATGACGACAGTGCCAGAGTTTGGATGCTTGCAGGAGGTGTAAGGAATTTCTGTTCTAGGAGATGGCTGAAGTAAAAAAAAAAGTCAACCAAGAATTGTTGGCAATCAATCTGAATGGGAAAAATGCAGACCACGTGACTTGGGTAGTGTTCACTCTCCTTTGGTATGGGACATTGGATGAGGCAGAGAATACCTTTGTAACTTGAAAATGATTGGGCGATGACTCAGAGATCCAGAGTGGATCATCGGTTGAGGCTGGCATAAGTATTGGTTCGAACATGCCTAAGGCATGGGAATTCTTCGAGGTGACTCATTCTACTTGGAGAGATTTGGAGAGTTCGTTGGGATGTTTGAGGAGTGTGAGTGCGTTGGCCACACTCATCGTAGATGTTGAGTTGCAGAGAGTTGAATTGATGGGAAGGAGGTGAGTTGAGATTTACCTTAGTTTGGAGGATTGTGCGGACACGCTGATTGTAGCATGAAGAGACTACTTGGACATGGACGTTTCTATGGTCTTGGGAAACATGGTTGAGGATGAATCCTAACCATTCCAAGGCATAGAGAAGTAGACACAACAACATGGATGGGTGTTGAAGTAATGGGGAAAATACAATCTAGATGTACAGTTCTTGGTGTAGATGGGATGCTTCATATATGACGATGTAAATGAAGATGGGGAGAATTAGAATAGGGAAGCTAGACTTGTGGACTTGATCATAGTTTGAGTCACAAGGGTAGAGTTGGTTGGACGTGCAGATGAACGGTTATTTCCATTGAATCTTCATATACTTGGATGCATTGTGGATTGTGTGTAGAATATTGGCTTACTGTGCCACGAGGTGGGAAATGGAATCAAGATGTTGCAGAGAATTTTGTTTTGGGGTGAATTCATAGTGCAGTAAGGTGAGGGGTGACCTTGTCTTGGGATAAGGTTGTTGTGCGGATGGACTGAAGTGTGGAAATAAGTCAAAGTATGGATGCACCAATAGGTTCAAAGTGTAACACTTAGACATTATGGAGTATCTCCTTGATGAAGATTGGACAATGGTAGCAGTAGTGAGGCAAGGGTGGACAATTGCCTTAGTCTTTAGAATTGGATTGAGTGACAAAGATGTGACAGAACTAAGTTGAGGATTGAGGAAGTGCATTCTCATGATTTGGGCGCGCAGATTGAATTAGCTACCCAATCAACCCAAGGCATGAGGCAATTCAGTCTGTGGAGACATGGCATAGTTGGTTAAAGTATGGGTGCAACAGTTAGTTCATGAGAGTTCAACACTTAGACATTTTTCATGAGGTTGCAACAACGGTTGAGGAAACAACAACAAGACAGAGTGTGATCATCGTAGTAGGACAATGGAAAATTGGGAATTGCAGACATAGTTGGGGAGAAGACGTCCTTCCATTGTAGTAGATAGATTGGTTGCAAACAACTTTGGGCAGAGGGCAGTGTGGATGGGTGCACGTTTTGCAGATGATTGCAATATGAGTTGGAAACTTGAGGTTTTGTAATGTCCTCAACAAGAATATGATAGAAGAGTGATGGTTTGTTGTTCTTTTATGTGTAGTTGGTTATATATTTAGTTGAACACATTCATGACAAATGTGGACTGTCGTAATTTAATCTCTACAATATGGTAATTTCTTAAAACACATCACAAACATTCAAATGCTCAAAAATATGGAAAAGACCTCATGGCATTATTATTATGGGTGGAATTTAATACAAAGAAACAACAGAGTTCTGGTGGTTGCTATAGTAGCTGTAAAACAATTACCAACACTACAAAATACAAGAAAAACCTAATGTAAATGCCAAAGTTTTATCCAAGAGGTGCTCCCAAACTGATCTAAGGCCTCCCTAACTTCACACGATCTACTACAATAATGTCTTTTCTACAAATGGCCTTCCAAACCCTTAAGGATCTGACCAAAAGAGACTGCTAAATCCACAAAACCCTCTTACAGAGATCTCCGTGGGACAAGGCTCACTACAAGGAAAAGACCCTCTAGCGAAGGTTTTTATGGACGCCCTATAAAAATATCCCAAAAATCCATTTATAGCGGATGATACTAACGGAGGTGAGAGACCGAAGGTTTTAGTAGATGTTTTTACACAGGTGCTTTTATAAGTACATAATGCACCGATACGTTTTTGACAACACGTGCATCGGTGCCCTTAAAACTAAGACACTGTAGCAGGGTTATTTCAAATAAAGAACAATATTATCCGGTGTGCTACGAAAATAAGGACGCAACGAGAAATAAGGACACACTGTAATAGCGTTCTTTTAAATATACACGGTACACAACATAACACTGGAAGCACCAATGTGCTATTAGTAGAGCGCGTCGTCATATGGTTAAATAAAAAACATTTACTCAACAATGTAGGATTGTGTCAAAAAAAATAAACCCGTGCCCTCCATTGTAACATGCGCACTGGTGCGCACCAGTGCTACAATATGGAGCATCGTGTTAGGGTTAATTTGCAAATTTAGGCGGTGTGCTCTGTAAACCCAAGCATACTGGGGCATATATTATTATACCGCACTGTATCATGCTTAAACAAAATTTTTCGCACTATTGTAGTTTTTCAAAAAAATAAAAGGCGGTGCACTATGGAGTCGTATATGCACCGATGCACACACAC
>SNQJ01S0009225.1:16632-35427 GCA_010110895.2 Picea sitchensis | reverse complement strand
TTGAGGTCTCCCCTGTGTTGATCATTGACTTGACTTTTTCCTTTGCACTTTTGTTGCTTGGTCTTTCTATAAAATCTCTAATTTCTTGAACTGCATCTTGGATTTCTTGAACTGCATCTTGTAGGTCAACTTCTACTGGGACAAACGAAAAGTATTTTATAAAATTTTCTTTCAATTCCTTCAGGCTCCAAGTGTCACCTCTGGCTTCTTAATTTTATACCATTTTTAGGGAAAATCATTCAATGTATTTGAGAACATATGTGGCCAAACTCTCTCGTCTTGGTATCCAATTTGCTTCCACTCCTCGCATTCCCTGATATGTGCTTCTGGGTTGAAACTTGGTTTAAACTTTATTATGTTGGTTGTAGCTCTGAGCTTCTTCCCTCCAAATCTTTCAATAAAGTATGTTGTAGCCATGGTTTATGCCTGTATAGTCAGGTTGTATGCATGTCTCACAAACGCGCGACTTGTCTTGTGAACAACTGTACCAGGGTTTATAGTCGACCATGTTCTCTCATTGTCTTCGATACTTCATCTACATGGAATGCAGACGGCTCCATTCTTTAAATCTTCAGGGAGGAAATGTAGACGGTTTCAACTCTGTGGGTATCAAGCTTGGGTATTGTTGTACTCTTTTCTCATATGCAGTAGGTACAATCTTTTTTGAGAAGCAAGATAAAAAACTTTCCTTTGGTGTGGCTTCAATTGTCCAACATTCTCTTCTTTTGATTTATAATTTTTTATTTGCCATTCATATGGTTATGTGTCATAATTTTATGACACAAATAGGGGTGAACCATGAAATAATTCACCTCTAGTACCCTCTAGTATTAGGTTCAACATTGTTTTTTTTTTTTTTTTTTTTTCTTTCCTTCAATTTTTCCCCTTCAAATATATCATAGATTTTTCTCACATCACTTTCTTCATCAGGGCTCCGACCAAGACTTTCCTTCTTTAGGATTTGAGGGCATGATTATCCCCTTATCATTCCCTTTCAACTTGATTTTGTCTTTTTCTTTAGGATTCAAGGTTATGATTATCCTTTTGTCATTCCCATGGTCGACCAATCAACGTTGTGTATGTTGGAATACCTTTGATTAAATTAACTAATTTGGTATCATCATGATGATCATTTATGCACCTTTCGAGAATCCAATCGGTCATGACGAACCATTGGTTGCTAATTTGAAGAAATTTCTTGACTAGGTCAATTTTTCCTTTGATCCATATTTCTTTCGAGAAGATGTTTACTTAGGATCTAAAGTCAAGTATGACCCGAGGGACCATAAATCCCTTGATTTTCAAGTGGACTTTTGGATTATAGTCGCCATAAATCCCTTGATTTTCAAGTGGACTTTTGGATTATAGTCGTTGTGGGGTCTTTTTATCTTGAGTTGGTTCACTCAAGTTTTTTGCATGTTTTTCATCCTTCCTTACATTCTTTGAGGATATTTAATAGCTTCAATAATATAGAGACCAACTCTTCTACTTTTAGGAGGTTACTGAATTCATCAAGAATTACATTTTTTTTTTCTTTCTGGGGTTTGGATACCAATAATGTGTTTTTATAGGTTTAACATGAAGTATTTTTTGTGATGCTCTATTCCCATCTTTCTTTGCTCCTAATCTGAAAATTACATTTAAAATTTTAGAATTCAACACCTCATGTTTTGGTACACTTTGTAGGAGGTTGATAGTTCTCCTATTCATTGTTTTTCAAGCATAATGGGGTACAAATTTTGAGGTCAGTCCTATATTTCAATGGACAACAAGGACTCAAGTGGTCTTCCTTGTAGCATACAAAGCAATATTTCTTTGTGAATCCTCTTCGACCTTGTGCACCATGATTTCCATATCGTCCATGATAACGTCCTTGATATCCACCTTGACCTTGGTACCCTCCATTTCCTCCTCCTCCTCATTGATGGCCTTGGTTTTGATCTATCACGTGTGTGTAATATAAATTGATAGTTTCCCTTATTCTGATCATTATGCTAGCATTTTATTGTAATATGTGTAGTTTCTTCACATATGGCACACCATTTAGGTTTGACATTTTTAAAATTGTGTGGACAATCTTTCTTTGTATGGTTTGTTATGATTTGACAAATTTTGTAGTGGTAGTCATCTTGGACTAGTCTAACAACTTAGTTTTTGTCATTCACTTATTCATATTTGCAATAATCCTCTGTATGCCCTTCATTTATACAAAAGTTTCACCAAAATTCACTTCTTCTTAGTACAAGATATCTCAATAATTTCTGCATGATTTCAAGTTTTTCTTCCACTTTTTTATCCATTGATGGTGCAACCCAGTCAATGTATTTTATCTCTTGCATCCTTATTAGTCTTTAATTCTATGGAGTAACCTTGCAACAAACCATTGCACAAGTAATTCTTTGTCGATAACATATGGGCTTTAGCTGATGAGATCTTTAGATCTTTTATCATATTCACATACTGACTTGCCTGACACTTGTTTGATTTCCTTAAGCTTTTGGGCTACCTGAGCTTTACTATCTTGAGTTTTGAAAAATGATAGGAAATTGCTTTGTATGTCAGCCTTTGTCCTAGTTTGATTGTTTGTAAATCTCATGAATCGGGTTAGGACTCTTTTCCTTAGTGCTCCTACAAATTGTGCCATTTTTTTTGTTTCATCGGTTATTCCCATGGCATCCTAGAATTTATCATAAATAAACCAATGCATTCTTGGGTCTTCATCTCTTTCATATATAGGGAGGTTATTGTGTGCCATATTGGTAGGTATGGACAATTTATGTGGTGGTGGTGGTGTTGGCAGTTTCAAATGTTTCAAATTCTCAACTAGAACATTTTCTAACAATTACTGTCTTCTTCGACTGGTGTTGCTTGAATATCGATTTCTTGTTGAATTTCCTCTGTTTACAAGCTTGATTTTTATATTCTACAAAACTAGTCCTTTAATTAGGCTCATCTCTTTCTCACAACCTCCAGTCGATAGCATTTGGTCTTCTTTAGTAATTAATTCTGGCAGGATGGGTGTTCCCATGAGATCCTCAATTCAAATAAGAAAGTCATTGTCACCTTATTTTGGTACACCATTTATCCAGTTGCCTTCTCTATGCAACATTTGGATCTATATTCTATCAGTGGCTCGTCCCTCTTTGTATAATAGACTCCACATTGAAGCCAAAGGTTCAACATGCAAATGATGTTTGAGGATTTCCTTAATATTGAAGCTTGATTGTTCTATATATGTTGTTCTAAGTGTCACATGAATTGACTCGTCGAATTCCATACTTCCAATATTTTATGCCAGTGATAGGTCTCCAAATCCTACCTCCACCAGTTACAAATTCTCATCCAATTCAAGAATTGTTGGGGTTGCTTCCACCTCCGCATCCAATGGATGTTCGTCTTCTGACTTGGATAAGCTTAGAGCTCCATCAACTTGTCATTACTTTGGATCTTCTTCTCTTTTGGATTGATGAGGGTATGCATCATCATGTATTTATAGATCTTCTTTCCTACATTTTGTCCTGTTAATTTTTTTGTAGATTTACTGTGGATTTGTATTGTTCCATTCTTCTTGTAGTTTTATTCTTTATTTTTTCCTCTATTGTGTACTCTCTTTGTCTTCTGGTCGATGCTTGTTTCCTTCCTTTCTTTGGCATGCTTGTAATATCTTCTAGTCTACTTCTTTTTTAATGTGAGTCGGCTAGGGTTATTCTTCTTCTTAAGGCATCTCATAAGCGATTACCCCCTCCATCACCGACCTCGATTTTTCTCTTAGTTAACAATGGTGAAGTATTGCAATTGTTGTGTTTCTTTTTCCAGTTGGAATTCGTTGGTGTATTAAGAGATGATCACACTTTGACAATGTCACTGATGCCTTTGTTGATGCAGAACTTTTGCAACAGATTCAACACTATGTAGAGGAAACTATCATTGTAAAATAATATCTTGATGTCATCTAACGATGTGCATTCTTTGATCAGTGTCTCCTTGTAGAAATACTCAACAACTTTCTCGACCCATTTGTACAGGGTCGCTCAACCATTGATTATTAGTTTAGGCAACAATTGTTCATCTTTTGTTTGATTATTCATGGGTAGCACTATCAACAAATTTATTTAGCTCCTTTGGGATTGCTTCTAGAAATCTTTCGTGAGTCTTTGTGAAAAACTATGCCCTCCCTTGTGCAAGTGTTAGTTGATTCCTCTTGGCACAGTTTTCCAATTTCCTCTGCCACCACTCAAAAATCTCATCTACGCTCAACATCTATGCATACACACAACTAATATACAGTCCCAGGTCATGGACTATCGATAATAGAACCAATGTTGTGATCTAAGGGATTATATAGTAAGCAATTATCAATGATATAGTCATACAACCATAATATAAAACACAATAGTATACATGCATGCATACATAGAAGGAGGAAGATCTAGATATAAAACACAATAATATACTTGCATGCATACATAGAAGGAGGAAGATCTAAAGTGACGGTGAAACCAACAATAAATAGTCTTTATTAATATTTGACCATCAACAACCTCTTTTACATCACAGATCCATGTCTATTTATACATTTACATACAAATAAGGTAGTTACAATAGTCATAGCTATCTTCGTTGATCGATCAACCCAACTACCTAATCGATTGCACTTTTTGGTTGACTTTCTCTTTACAATGATAAACCATTTGGCCTAGTTAACTAGGCCCCTCCAATATGGGGTATGAATTATTTTACGAGTCATTTAAACCAACTCCTCTATTTTATTTACACCGCACAATGTGTGCCTAAGAAACATGAGGCTATTTATGTTGAAGGTGCAATATGATTCACAATGGATGAGGGTAGTAACTCATGAGCAGTCCGGGAAGGTGATATAAATGCCTAGTCTAATAATGGTAGAGAACATTTTTGTTGAAACACAACATGATTCACAAGAATGATGGTGGTGATTCATTGGGAGTTTCCACAAGGAATGCAAACCACTAGTTTTATGGCAGAGAAAAAAGATGGAGGGTTACAATGTGAAGGAAATTTCCTAAAACAATGAAGAAATATTGAATGGCCAATGGTGTCACTAAAAAGTTTTTTTTGATATGTCCCCTTGCAAAATGCCTTCAACTTTATTAAAAAAATTAACACAGAAACTAAAATACAAAGATCACTTCCATATTGATGCAAGCCTTTAATTATTCCCATGTGACACTGGAAGAAAATAGGGAGAGAGTTATGGAAGCTAAATCCTCATGTTTATAATCAAATTTAAATTAATGTATTTGATTTAATATTATGTGAAGATTTAAAGAAGCATGCATATGTGAAAACCGACATGACTAAGAAAACAAAATTTACCTCCATTTAAATAACACATAAATAAAAAGTAATGGAAAAAATACAACACATCTAACTCATACACATTAATCCACAATCAGATATTGCAAATTGGATATACAATCATATACTACAAATTTATAAAGAGAAGAAAATATCCACACAACACACACCAATCTACAAATAATCAATGGGAAGGGACGATGGAGAGGAGTGGAAGAACTCTTCTTGGTGAAAAGGAAAGGGGTTTTAATAGATTTTCTAGCCCAATGGTTTTGTGATGAAAGGATTGTAAGTTCAACATTGGGAAACACATGCAACCTGGTTGTGTTAACAATTTGAGCTAATAAAGAAATAAGACCTGTAGGAGGTAGTGTTAGGAATTTTGGTATGAGGTCAAATCCCTACCATACTTGAGGTGCCACCATTGGTGTCTTGATGGATCATGAGACCAACAAAATTGGTTAAGGGTGCTCAACGAGTTTATAAATCATGGTATCCTTGGTGATTGATTCATATTGGTGTGTCGTGAGGTAGTTATGATGGTGAACTAGTCAAGAATTGTCTAGGAGGATCAAAGATGTTATAAGGGAATATGACANAATTGGTTAAGGGTGCTCAACGAGTTTATAAATCATGGTATCCTTGGTGATTGATTCATATTGGTGTGTCGTGAGGTAGTTATGATGGTGAACTAGTCAAGAATTGTCTAGGAGGATCAAAGATGTTATAAGGGAATATGACAAGTGAAGCATTGCAAGGCATGCTTTGATGGAGGACAATTTGATCTGACAATTTTATGGATAATGTGGTATTCAAGCCATGGAATCAAATTTTATTATTTACTAAAGGTATGAGAACACCTGTACTACCACCTATGGCCATGATCTTCATGGACTATCAAGGGTTGGCCTAGATGGGTGATGACATAAACCTAGAGTGGGTAGATAGTAGTTCAAGTGTAATTGGATTAGGGGATGCGATGGTTGAGAATTTCATATGGTTGGGTGGCAATGGTGGAGCATCACTTATAGTGAAAATAAGCGCTCGACATTATGCACACTCTATGGTGCTTGGATTGGGTTTGGTTAGGGCATATTAGTTAAGCATAGTTTGGGTGATATAAGTGGTTGATGGTCATGCTCAAATAGCAAGGTCATGTTGGTTCCATGTGATTACTAGGATTCTTTAGTGGTATGCGATGCTCAAGTAGAATGAAGATTCTATCTGGCCCAAGGAAAATGGTATCAAAGACACATTCAAATGTGACGATTATGGAAGTCTCTCTTCACAAGCCACCCCTTTTGTTGAAGGATTCAATAGAGATGCATTAATGAGGATTCCAACAAGTCAAGTGGGGGAGAATGTAAGTGATTTTTTCATGAGGTTAAATCCCCACCCTACTTGAGGTGCCACCAATGGTGGCGAGCTAGGAAAAACTTGGTTAAGGGTGCACATCGAGTCTACAAATTTCATTAGACTTGGTGACAAACTCATGGTGATGCGTTGTGAGATGGTTAGGATGGTGTACTAACCAAGCATTGGCTAGGAAGAGCAAGAATGTTTACCTATGTATGGGAAAATTACAACAAGGCATTGCAAGGCATGCTTTGACAGATGAAAACATGATCTGATAGTGTGATGGATAGTTTTTTATCTGATTTGAGGCAATGATGTTGATGGGTGTTGATGAGGGGTAGCCTCATGCTTATTTGTAATTCTATAGGGCTATGGTGGTTGGCCAAATCCACTCTTATAAGACTCATATTGTAACATTATTTTTCCTATATCTTGTATTGTGGTTTGCTTTTGATGCGATGTTGCAAAGTGTTATGTTTTAATGGCTAAGTGGTAGACTTGCATTATTTGCGATGCTTAAGAGACAATGGTTGGATGCAAACTCCCTTGTTAGACTTGGTTGTATAACTTCTAACATTAACTAGGCATATTGGGTTGGGTCTTGTTGGAGAAGGCGTAGTCTAGGTGCATCCGTCTTGGGTGATCAAGTCATTGGGATTTTGCATATGTTGGAGGTTGAGTGTGTGTGGATGAAGAGAGTGATGGAGCAATGTTGTAAGACACGATCAATTCAACCAAGTAGTAGCTGAATGTCCCACCATGAATTAGGTTAACTTTGGTAGTGTGATGGTGCACAAAATAACAATGTAAGATGTATTACAAGCCATCTTGGGTTCAAGGGAAGTTGAGCTAATATGGACACCAAGGAAGTGAATAGACCATGGTGAGTGGTTGCAAGGTACCCTCAAGCAACATGATTCAAGTCTATGTAAGACTTTGACTAGTCCATTTCTTGGTGATATTCATTTAACAAAGGGTTGTAAGAAAGGGTTTTTGTGGAAAAGAGAGAGGTGTGACCTCCCTTGGAGGAACAATTGAAAATTTTGGGTGCTTTTTCTAGAGGTTAAAATCATAACCATAACCAAATACGTTATGTGGATTTGATATTGAATGGAAGGAAAGTTGTGGCATTAGTGGACATTGGTGCTTCCCACAACTTCCTAAATAAGGAGATGGAAAGGGAACTTGGGATTCGAGTTGGACCATGCCAAGATTTATTAAGGTTGTCAATTGTAATGGAAAAATAATAGCAGGAGTTGCTTCCAAGGTTTCAGTGTAGTTGGAGAACTGGAAGGTTGCCACAAAATTCACAATGGTGCAGTTGGATGACTTTGAGGTCATTCTTGGGCAAGACTTCCTAAGAAGAATCAAGGTAGTTATTTTTCCATTCGTAGGTAGTATTGTGATTGCAAATGATGAGACACTAGCTTGTCTTGTGCACACAAAAGAAAGGAAGTTAGAAGCAATAGTGTAATTGGATTTTTCACTTAGAATGAAGAGGATTTCTTGACGCCGTAATAAAATAGTTTATGTCACAACACTGAATAGCAAAGTGGAAGAAGGAGGAATATGGATGTTTGTACCACCTACATTTGTTGGTGTGTTGGAGGAGTTTTTTGATAGATTGTCGAAGACTTTTCCAAAAGGGCTCCCACCAAGGCATGTAGTGGACCATTGCCTTAAACATGAGCCTAGTTTCATACCATAGGTGAAAGTACCTTATAGACTATTACTACTAGAGTTGGAGGAGTTGAAGAAACAATTGGGCACACTGATCAACATAGTTTCATATGACCTTCTAGGTCTCCTTATAGAGATCCCATCCTCTTCTAGATGAAGAAGGGCACACTTGAGTTGAGGATGTGCTTGGAATACCATGCATTGAACAAACAAATCATTAAAAACAAGTATCCCCTATCATTGGCAACATATTGTTTTGAAAAGTTAGCTAAGGCCAAGGTGTTCTTGAAGTTGGATTTGAGATAGGGGTATTATCAAGTAAGGATTGCATAAGGAAATAAGGTGAAGATCATCTATGTAAATTTTGAATTTTAATGATGCCTTTTAGCTTGTTCAATGCCCCTGTCACCTTTTTCACTTTGATGAATGATGCTTTTAGATTATTCTTAGAAAATTCGGTGGTTGTATATATAAATGACATAATGGTTTTCAATAAGAACATAGAGAACCATAACAGGCACTTGGCTAAAGTCTTAAGGGCACTAGGAGATAGTCATCTTTACTTGAAGAATTCAAAGTGTTCTTTTGGGTAGACCAATATCCCATTCTTGGGCCATTGTGTAGGCCAAGGACACATTTGTATGGATCCTGTGAAGATTAAGGCTATGAAGCTTGGGAGGAGTCACAAACAGTTCATGAGGTGAGATGTTTCCTAGGGTTGTTAAACTATTATTGGAGATTTGTGAAAGGCTCCTCATGGATTTCAACACCACTTAGAAAATTATTGAATAAGGATAGACCTTGGAAGTGGTATGAAAGTTCACAAGCATTGAGAAACGTTCTACGAACTAAAGTACATACTCATGATAAATGTCCATGTTGAAGCTACTAGATTTTGGGAAGGGATTTGAAGTGCTAATAGATGCTTCATACGATGCCATTAGAGGATTTTTGTTATAAGAAGGTCATCCTATAGCGTTGAGAGTAGAAAGTTGCAAGACTGTGAGCAGAGGTACCTTGTTGATATGAAGGAAATGACTACACTTGTGCATTTCCTACAAGTTTGGAGGCACTATTTGCTAGGAAAACTGTTTTTTGTGAAGATAGATAATGTGGAAACTTGATATTTTTCCACTTAGCTAAAGTTGTCACCTAATCAAGCATGGTGGCAAGACTTCTTGGCATAGTTTGAAACAAGCATAATGTATCAGTTGGGAAAGATGAACCTTTAGTAGGAAGGCATAGTTGGTTTCCATGGATGGGAAGGATGATCCAATGAAGTGGTCTATGGGAATTCAAGGGTAGGTCATTATAGACTTGCAACAAAAGATCGAGGAAGGGATTTGGAAGGATCATAATGCACTTGGAATTATCAAGCAAGTGAAGCTTGGTAAAGCAACAAAATTTTAACTAGAGCATGGTTACTTGTCTATGGTCATGGCTAAGTATATGTACCCAAGGTGGAAAAAAAACCTTCAGAGGAAACTCTTGAAATGGTGCCATGATTCGTTGTGAGATGATCATATAGGGAAACAAAGGACTTTGAATTTATTGTAAATAGGTTTTTAATGAGAGTTTATAAGGCTAGGTATAGAGGAGTATGTTCAAACTTGTTTATTTTTCCAACAAGACAATGTAGAAACTAGGATGAAGGCATGACCATTGGAACCTTTTCCCATTATAGTGAGATTGTGGGTGAGTGTCTCCATAGAATTCATAGCTTAGTTTCCATAGTTTCAAGGTTATCATGGGATAATGGTAGTGGTAGACCATTTCTCCAAGTACATGACTTTCATTCCAACGAAGGTGTCTGGGGCAAGTTGAGAAAGTCACAAAGCTTTTCTTCAAGCTTATTGTTAAGCATTGGGTCTTCCATTGAACATTGTATGAGACAATGATGCATGGTTAATAGGTTGGTTTTGGATATAGTTGTTCAAAATCACTGGGACAAAGTTTATGATGAGTACGAGTTATCATTTGTAGACTAATGGGAAAACTTAGTGAATTAATGGTATTTTGGAGAAGTACCTTAGGCATTTTGTATAGGAAAACTAGCCGAATTGATTGGATTTGTTAGATTCAATATAGTCCAGTTACAACTTGAATAAGAGTTCAATATCATAGAATAAACCATTCAAGTTGGCCACCCAGTAGAAACAAATTCCACCTCACATGGTGTTGAGATGGTTTTATGGGAACAAGCCTTCAAAACTTGAATTCCTTAAGGGATGACATGAAGGGTGAATAGGGATTGCATTTAGTTGACAAACACGGCCAAGCATATGAAGTTTTTTTCAAATCAAGGGAGAAGAGAGTTGGAGTTTAAAGTCTTGGACAAGGTCTTACTAAGGTTGAATAGGGAACTGTTCAAGCATTTGGTGGGCATGTCTGGGTCTTTGTTGAGGTGGTTTGAAGGGTTGTTTGAGGTGATTGGCAAGGTAAGAAAGGTGGCCACTTTGGGTTCGTGGGTCCACAAGGGAAGCAACCCCCTTGATTCAAGGGACTCTGGTTAGGTTTCCATCTTCCACTTTATGAATTGGAGCTTCACAAAGTTGCAAAGAGATGATGGAGAGGAGTGCAAGAACTCTTCTTGGTGAAAATAAAAGGTGTTTCATGAGATTGTATAACATAGTAGTGTTGCGATGAAATGAATAGAAGTTCATGGTTGTGCAACATGTACAACTTGGGCATGTTGACACCTTGAGCTAATGAAGAAATGGAACTTGTAGGAGGTAGGTTGTAGGCGCTTATGGAGGAAGTTGTGCAGCTAAGTGTGGTCACAAGGTAGGAGGAACCTTGTGTTTATTTGTACTTATATAGGACTGTAGTGGTTGGCCAAGTTCACTCAAGTGCAAGAATAATATTGTAACATTATTTTAATAAATGTTTTAGTGTCTGAGTTGGCCACCAACCATGTTTTGTGTTGTGGTTTACTTTTGGTGGGTTTTTGCAAACTGTTAAGTTTTAATGGGTAAATGGTAGATTTGCATTATTTGTTATTCTTAGGAGACAATGGAAGGATATAAATCATCATAAATAAAAACAAGATCATTAGATGGATATAAATATGCAATATTAGTTCTGTTAATCTTTCTCATATGGATATGGATATTTATATATTTTAATATTAAATGAAGATTTAAAAAATCATACATGTGTAAAGATTAATGTAAAAAAAGAAACAAAAAAATTATTTTATTTTGAAATATATAAATAAATAATATATATATTATATTTTATTTATGTTCATTATTTTTTTTTTATAAATTTATATATTAATTTGTAATATGAACTACATGTTTCAATATTCAATGAATATTTAATTACAAATTAATTTTTAATAATGATGATGATGATTAAAGTCCAATAAGACTTGAATTGGTCTATCAAACCTTAAGAAAGGTAACGAATTACTTAGATTTCTTTAAAATTTTATTTCTATGTTTGAAAAGCATTAAGAGAAGCGTTCCAATATCACTATAGCTTTGATGACTTTGGAGGTTTGGAAGGTTGGTATTATCACAAATATTATGAAATTGTGATATAATTTGAGTACACGTTGGGCACTCTAGGAGATTTGTTTTTCATCTTCAACCCTCTTAGTGTCATAAAGATGACAGATTCTTTCATCCCATGGTGTTTTAGCAATTGTCCAACACCTAGTTTCACTATGCAGCTTATGGGAATTTGTTTGAATTTTAGCAATGTTGATTTTCTTCTTTGTGCTAGTCAAAATTGAGAGATAATTTTGATATTCAAGATTAGGGTTGAACACATATTTGTAGTATCTTAAGTTCCTCTTGTGCCGGCACCAACAACTTCCCTTTTTCTTGTTTTTTGTCTCATAGAGCCAATGTTTTCCTAAGAAATAGGGACCCTTGTTTACTGTTTCAAGCCCCTTTTATCTTGTTATGAAATCTAAGTTGTCTTTTTGGTCCTTGATTGAGTCCTTTCCAATTCTTTTACTTAAGTTTTTCAAACTTCCCAGACTCACAGACATAGGCAGTATCAATGGAGGAAAATTTTTCCTCACTGATATATCTTGTGTCGACGAGTTCATTTTTTCCTCGCCGATACACAAGGTGTGATCAACACTTAGAAATTTTCAAAAAATTCCTTTGTGTATTGACCCCCAATAAACTTTTGAATGTCAATACACTAGTAGACATCCTCTCTTTGACACTGATACACAAGAAGGGCCAACACTTAGAAATTTCTTTCCACTTTCACAATATCAACATTGATAATTTTATGGGCATCGGTGAAGTTTGTTTGATTGTCGATACAACCAACAACTATCTCCTCTTGATCGTCGATACAACTGGAGACCACCTTATCACCAAAATTCTCGCCATCACCAATACATTGGTAGCAATCATTCCATTGTTTCCGATACATGGAAACCACTCTCATGCCCAAAAGGTATTTCACACCCATTCCATCACTTTTGTTGTCAAAGGCTATAAAGCCCAAGCCGACCAAAACACTTCACACCATTGTTCATTAGAGCATCCAGAGTGCAAGTAAACTCTAGCACAAATCCTCTAACAAAGAACCTGCCCCCATTCTGTTGATACTCACAACAATATTGAGAGGGGGGGGTGAACAATATTTCATTCACCTTCTGTATTTTTTCTTTCCTTTCTACCAATTAAGTTATTTAGAAATGCACACTTAATTACTGATACAAGCATAAATCAAAATATCATATTGGTGAGCCAGGAACTTATATCAAAATATCCCGCATATATCAAAATATCCCACCTCTGATATGATATGGAAAATTCATTATTTGGGCCATATCATATCATAGGAAGGGATAGTAGTAGATACGTAAAATATAAATCCATCAAGGGATGGCCAACATCAAGAAATGTCTTTGAGGTGAGTTCCTTCATGGGACATGTAGGTTATTATAGGAGGTTCATTGAAGGGTTTTCCATAATTGCACACCCAATAACATCTCTATAGATGAAGGGTGTGAAATTTGAATGGACACCAGAGTGTGAAAGAAGCTTTCAACACTTGAAAACCGCACCCATCTTGAAAATTGTTGATCCTAATGAATATTTTATTATATGCATCGATGCATGCAAATAAGTGCTTGGTGTTGTCCTTAGTCAGAATGGCCATGTGGTGTGTTATGAATCTAGGAAGCTAAAAGAATATGAGAGCTTGTATGCCACTCACGATTTGGAGCTGTCAGCTATTGTTCATGCATTGAAAATGTGGAGGCACTACCTTATGGGTAGAAAATTTGAGTTGAGAATAGGTCACAATGGTTTGAAATATTTATTTAGATAGCCAACCCTGAATGCTAGGCAAATCAGATGGTTAGAATTCCTCAACGGATATGACTTTGACATCAAGCACATCAAAGGTAAAAAGAACAGAGTGGATGATGCACTCAACAGAAGGGTACATGAAATACATGTTGCATCCATTAGCATGTACAAGTTTGATTTGCAAAACAAAATTTTAGAGGCTGCAAAATAAGATAAGATGTGTGTGGAAATAAATGGAAAATTACAACAAGGTAAAATGAACCCGAAAATTGAGAATTATGAGTTGAGGGCTTATGAAATCCTCATGTTCAAGGGAAAAATTTATGTGCTAGATGACCAAGAATTGAAAAACCCGCTATTAACAAAAATGCATAAAGTTCCTTATGCCAGGCACCCAGGCTACCAAAAGACAATTTCAACTGTCAAAAAACAATATTATTGGTTAGATATGAAAAAGGAGGTTGCAGATTTCATTGCTAGGTGTCTTGAATGTCAAAAAGTCAAGATGAAACACAGACACCCAGCTGGTTTGTTACAACCTTTTCCCATTCCTAAGTGGAAATGGTTAGTTGTAACCATGGACATTATTACTAAGTTGTCTAGGATTGCCAAACAACATGACTCCATAATGGTGGTTATAGAAAAGATTACTAAAGATGCCCTTTTTATTCCTGTGAAGATAACCCACTAGGCAACCAACATTGCTGATATTTATTTGAAGGAAGTAGCCAAACTTCATGGTATACCTAAGACAATTGTGTCGGACAAAGATCCCATGTTCACAACAAATTTTTGGAAGGGCCTATACAAAGGATTTGGGACAGATTTAAATTTCAGCACAACTTATCACCCGAGTCAGATGGACAGATAGAGAGAGTCAACCAAGTAATAGAGGACATGATGAGAATGTATGTCATGGAAAAACCCTCAAAATGGGAGGATTATTTACACCTGGTTGAATTTGCTTATAAAAAAGGATACCGAGCATCTTTAAAGATGATCTTGTTTGAGGCACTTTACATAAGAAGATGCAACACACCATTAAGCTAGGACAATATAGCTGACATGAAAATAGTTGGGCCAGACTTGCTTAGGGATATGGAGGATCAAATAGTGAAGATAAAACATAACCTTAAGGCTGCCCAAGAAAGGAAGAAAAATTATGTTGATAAAGATATAGCTCCCAAAGAGTTTTTAGTAGGTGATCATGTATTTTTAAAAGTGAAAGAAAGGCGAAGTTCCCTAAGGTTGGGAATGTGATCAAAACTAGCAGCTAGATACCGTGGACACTTCGAAGTCCTAGAAAGGATTGGCCCTATAACATATATGCTTGCATTACCAACATCCATGCATATTCAAAATATTTTCATGTATCCTTACTTAAAAAGTATGTATCTGATACTAATCATGTCATTGATTGGAATGTAATTCAGGTGGAGTTAGAGGGCGAATTCCAAATACAACTGATATGCATTTTGGACCATAAAATGAAGCATATCTGGAATCGAATCATAAATCTAGTAAAGGTCCAATGGACCTGGTACAGTCCTGAAGAAGCAACTTGAGAGCATGAGGATGTTATGCGGGAAGAGTAGCCACATCGTTTTGTAAACTTTTGAACTTTGATTGTATATATGTACATACTACACCAAGGACAATGAAAAAATAGATGGAAAGGGAATGTAATACCCCTAGGATGAACCCCATTTGAAATTTAATTACCATTGTGCACATTGGCTGGTGAGCCAATAACTTCTTGGGCCAGTGAAACTATTTTGTATTATGTAATTTCACTTTGAATTTAATGAAAAAGCATAACTGTTGCAAACCATCCCGACAGAAAGAGCATGGGGGGATAAACTCCACTAAATGGAAAGGGGGATAAGGGTCTGGGAAGGGACATAAGCCATGGGGGATTAAGCCAAGGGATCTCAATCATTCATTCAATGGTTCGTTCATATTGTCCTACTCTCCATCATTGGTACCATCTCCATGCTACTGTTGTACGTACTTGTTTCCATCTCCATTTTTTCTTGAGGACGCTTGAAGCAAGATTTGCGGGGGAATTAAGCTGAAGAAGCGAGTTTTCAGGACAATGGGAATTTCTCTCTAGGTGAGAGAAGTGTTGTTGAAGAGGTAGGTTGTCAGTCTCGTAAGAATTCCTCCCAGGTGAGAGAATTGTTGGGAATTGTTTCCCAAAGGGTGCCAAGTTGCAACTATAGTACTCCGAGATTTCTTGTCCGGCTTGTTGTTGAAGCTCAGATTTAGGGAAGCGAGGTAAACGATGGGGCACACTCCTTGGGTCAGACAAGCATGTGGGGAAATTATAGATTGTAGGCTCGATGTTAAACTTGGCGCTTGAGCTGAAATCTGAGCATTGTCGTGGAGAGACCTTGTCTAGATAATTTTTCCTTTCCAAGCAGAGTTTAAGCCCCAGCTTGGGGGTGACTTGTTTTTAGTTTGTGGGCAGCAGAGTCTAAGGCTGTGTGGAAATTCAGAGGTCTGCATGCCATTGGTGGCTATTTATATCAGATAAGTGTTCACCATGTGTTTGTTAAATTTACTAATTGAATGTTTATGTAATCCCGTGTTGGATATTTATTTTGAAAATGATTATGTAATCATTGATGGGTATTTGTTGTGATATTTATATTTCAGCATGGTACTGTTAAATTGTACATGAACTATAGTCATGGGTTATTTGCAATGGCCACTTGTTGTTGTAATTATGCATTTTCTGTTATGGGTAATGTCTTTCTAGAATTATCCTTCTGGATACTTGTTTCCAAGATGCCTAGGACTATACAATCAGTGCATGGGTAGAGTCTATGTAATTAGTACGTGTTCTATACCATGTTTACTTGCATATAAATTCCTATATATTCACTTATTTTTGAGATATTGTATACTCCTTGTATGCAAATTTTTCTATATAACATACGGGGTTCATAGTTGTTATTTAACAAAACCTTGCATAGCTCAGGTTGGATACACCCTGTCCTTGTATGGATAGGTCGCTAGAAGTAAATTCTTCGTTTAAAATAGTGAGGTATGAGAGCCTTAGCCGGATTTGAAAGGCTTCTGTAAATGTTGAAAGGTCTAGTGTGCCCAGGAAATTTACTGGAGAAATTTCGAATTGGTTAAGTATTGGAACAAACTCTTAAACATAAGAAAACACGTGCCTTTTCCCAACAGAATCACAATCATTGATCTAAGTACAATGAGTCAATTGTGACTATTGATCTCTATGGTATCGTCAGAATCCAACATTCGGGTAGCCCAAAGTGCAGGAGTAAAGATACTCTAATGGGGAAGACTCTTAGGAGAGATCTAAACCATCGATCCATTGGAGGAAATTTTCATCCATCACAAATTTTTATCGTGGGAATATCCTTCGGAGTCCACAATCGGAGTAACCCCAAAATCCTGGAGGAGAGACACTTTGATGGAGATACTCCGAGGAGAAATCCCGATCGTCGATCGGAGTCTCGCTAAGATGTAATTTTGACCGTTGATCAACGTAGAAACCCATAGACATGAATGATGGGAAGGGTGACATCATGCTGATGTCACACTGATAGAATGAGATTATGTGTATGAGGAAGACACATGGTGGCCTGTAAATGGTCGAGGTAATAAAGGTTGGGTCCATGTTGAGATTATTCCTTGGGACATGTGATTATATCCTGACCCTTAAATCCATTGACGACAGATCTCATCCGTTCGTCCAAAGGTGGCTCGTCGGAGTGGGTCGCAATTCTAGAGGAGGAGGTACTTCAATATGATTACTCCAAGGATTAATTTTGGCAGTTGGTTAGAGGATGGCCACGATGCAGGATAGTTTTCGATCTATCGAGGGGTCCGCAAGATAAGTATGAATATCGGACGAGATGAACATTATCGATCGTGCATGTTGAAGGAACTGTTGAAATCAGAATTAGTTTTTATGAGTTCACTAGGACCATCTAATTCGTCGAGGTTAATGTTGTTAGACTCGACTGTTAGAGTGTGCAAAGTAGTTCGAAGTGGAAGGGTTCTGATAGCAATGGAGAATATTGTTTGAAGGTCCGACAAAGCATGGGTCAGAGGAGTGATATGGAAGTTGCCACATCCGTGCCATGTATAATGGTATGTGTAACAAGACACCACGTATGTGCCACATGCCTTAGGGTGCCATGTGGCGCTAAGGTAGAATTGATGGAAGTTAGCTCAGAAACTTTGGAAGACTGTAACTTTTGATCTAGAGTTAGGAATTGAGCATGGTTACAGTCGTTGGAAAGATCTCGACGAGCAAAATCAATCTATGAAGTTTATTTGGAGAAAATACGTATTTGGAAAAAGTGAAATTTTGACACCCCATCAACATAAATGGGAACTAGGGGGTCAGGTGACGCTACATTGGGATTGACAACTTGAAATATTTCTATAACCATTGATACAACTCCCATTTTCGACGATTATCACAAGTTAGGCATCGATACAGGTGTGTATCAATGCACAAACTGCCAACTCACCGATTCCACTAAAAATGATTAAATATTTCCCAGACAAAAAACCAAGGTATCTCTTTCTATTTCTTTTCCTTTGTCAAGCTAATGAACATATTATGCATATTTCTAACACTATATTTGCTTAAGACTAATGATAAACTTATCTTCTTTTGCATATTTGACCATGTCTCCTCACAAACACTTGCAAAGTGCTGACAAGGCCCATGTCGAATAACCCTCTGCAAGAATGAGTGCACAAGAGGAAGATGTCGATACCCCAAGACTCGTATATGATGCAACTAAAGGTGTTATAGACAGAGATAATTCAACCAAGTGGGGTGAAGTGTACCAAATGTTTAATAACCAGACCTTCCCCCAGATGCCAGAAGATGACCCCGATCTCCAGACATTCAGGAATATCAGGAAATCTAAGATATACAAGGTGGTAGCACACACAATGATGTTCCATGAGTAGAGGCTATATCATGGAATTGTAAGGCATGCTAATCTAGAAACAAAATATATTTTAAATGCCAAAGACCACCCAATCACCTCCTTTGAAGCTTCAACAATCACTTCCTATTATCACTTAGAAGACAAAGAGAAATCGCTAGACGAGAAAATCATAAAGAAGTTCCCGCACAAGC